>CAUYSK010051869.1:0-17270 GCA_963575035.1 Avahi laniger | reverse complement strand
GTTGGTATTTTAATTGGGATTGCATTGAATCTGTAGATCACTTTGGGTAGTATAGACATTTTAACAATGTTGATTTTGCTGACCCATGAGCATGGTATGTTTTTCCATCTGTTTAAGTCCTCTGCTACTTCCCCCCTCAGTGTTTCATAGTTCTCACTATAGAGGTCTTTCACCTCCTTAGTTATATATATTCATATTAAAGAGCTCTACACAGCCAAGGAAACAATCATTAGATTTAATAGATAACCTGCAGAATGGGAGAAAATATTTTCATGTTATATATCTGATGAAGGGCTGATAACTAGAATCTATAAAGAAATCAAGCAAATCAGCAAAAAGAAAAATCAAACAACCCCATTAAAAAGTGGGCAAAGGACATGAACAGAAACTTTTCAAAAGAAGATAGACTAATGGTCAAGAAATACGAAAAAATGCTCGACATCTCTAATGATCAGGGAAATACAAATCAGGACCACAATGAGATATCACTTAATTCCAGTGAGAAGGCTTTTATCAAAAAGTTCCAAAACAATAAATGTTGTTTACATTTTAAAGAGAGATAGGAACGCTGCTGGTGGGCGTGCAAACTAGTACAACATCTGTGGAAAGTAATATGGAGATACCTCAAAGAGCTAAAAGCAGAACTACCATTTGATCCAGCAATCACACTACTGAGTATTTACCAAAAGGAAAAAAAGACATTCTATAAGAAAGACATCTGCACTCCAATGTTTATAGCAATAGAATTCACAATTGCAAAGATACGGAAACAATCCAAGTGCCCATCAATTCATGAGTGAATTATTAAAATGGGTATATGTATACCATGGAGTACTATTCAGTCATAAAAAATGGGGAACTAATACCTCTTGTATTATCTTGGATGGAGCTGGAGCCCATTCTTCTAACTATCACAAGAACGGAAAAACAAACACCACATGTACTCACCATTAAATTGGTACAAATTCGTCAACACCTATGTGCACATATAATAGTAACATTTATCAGGTGTTGGGCGGATGGGAGCGGGGAGGAAGGAAGGGGCAAATTCACACCTAATGGGTGCAGTACAAGCTGTCTGGTGGATGTGCACGCTTGTTGCTTTGACTCAGGTGGTGCAAAGGCAATTTATGTGATCAAAGCATTTGTACCCTGTAATATTCTGAAATTTTTAAAAATTTCAAAAATTTAAAAATTAAAAAAAAAATAAAAATCACAGGTGCCTATAAACATAGCACTCCGGGAGGCTGAGGCAGGAGGATCACTTGAGCCCAGGAGTTGGAGGTTGCAGTGAGCTATGATGGCACTGATGCCTTAGCCTGGGTGACAGAGCAAGACTATTGTCTAAAAAAAAAAAAAAAACCTCACAGGAAAAAATAATTAGAAATTTAAAAATTGACAAGCTTGTATATCTTGGTTTTTTAAGTAAATTTAGCAAGTTTCCTTTAAAAAAATACTACTAAAATAAAATGACACTTAAATCAGAAAAAAATTTAAAGAATGTGAAAACACCACTTCCTATATCTATAGTAGATACTGTAGTGTGTTCCCAAGATACCCCTTGGGGACCATGACCTTTATTCTCCTATGTGCTAAAAATGTTAGCTATAGATTGCTTATAATAGACTTTTCTTCTCGAATTTGCCTTTGGTGGAAGAAAGTCATCCGCTCAAAATTTTACTCCATTTTGAAAGCAACTTTCATTTCGCAACCAGTTAATGTGGGAATACAAAATTTGAGATATGTATTCAGGAAGTTTATTGGCCAGTGTTCTCGGGCACAAGAACTGGAACAGCTCTGAAAGTCCATAACAGCTCCAGAGCTCTCCCTATGATCAACTGAGACCTTTCTCGCAACCTCATTGCGATTCAATCTCTCCTTTTACCTAATCCTGCTTCCCTTAATCCTTCACATATTGTGATGGGTCATTTTATGTGTCAGCTGGATTGGGTTAAGGGAGGCCCATATAGCATTATTTCTGGGGGTATCTGTGAAGGTGTTTCTGGAAGAGATTCACATTTGAATCAGTAGACTGAACAAAGAAGATCCACTCTCACCAATTTGTGTGGGCATCATTCAAACCATTGAGGGCCCTGGCAGCATAAAAAGTTGGTGGAAGGGTAAATTCTTTCTTTCTCCTTGAGATGAAACATCCATCTTCTCCTGTTCTCAGACGTCAGAGCTCCTGGTTCTCGGACTCTAGGACTTACACCAGCCACTGCCCTCCCCACTTGCCCACCCTCATTTTCAGGCCTTCAGATTTGCACTGAATTATACCACTGGGTCTCCAGCTTGCGGGTGGCATATTGTAGGATTTCTCAGCCTCCATAATTATGTGAGTATATGTATATACATATACATGGGATGGAACAGTTCACAGAATTTACCATATATATATTGCGATATATATATATATTGCTATATATGTATATATATCGCTATATATATATATATATATCCTACATATTCTGTTTCTCTGGAGAACCCTAATACACATATCCTGTGCCTAAGAGCAGTGACCAATAAACTTCCTGAACACACATCTCTGTCTTAGAGCCTTTTTCCAGGGAATTTGATCAAAGAGAGTTAGTGCCAAGAGTAATCCTAGAAAGTAGACTATAAAATGGAATATCGGAGCTGGATCACCCATTGGCCAGCTAACAATGAACACCCTGTCACTGGTGCTAGGTAGATTATTGGTAGCTGCTGGGATGCTATAATAGCTCCATTGTTAAAATTTTCACCAATGGCAAACTAGTAGAAGGGAATGCATTGGTGTGGGCAATACCTCAGGCATTTAATAAGTCTAGAGAATTTAGTAATGGAGATTATAATGAAAGGCTAAGGAAAGTTAACTATTAATTTAAGGCAAAGTGTGAAAGCCAGAGAGGCTCCTTGGCAGCATATAAAGGGCTCTAATCTTTTGTAGCCAAAGGGCAGGAAAAGCTAAATATCAGGCCAAGAACTTAATTATTAATATGAGACAGCATACTTACAGAAAATGTTGAATTCTCAACCCCAGAAGGTCTGCTGTTCCAAGGTCACGGCCCTGATAGGGACGGAATAGGACCATGGAACATGGGATGGAACAGTTCACAGAACATGCTATTCCTAGGGGAAAGAAATGAATATCCAACAAGTGTATTTCTTAATGTATACAACCAAAAAAAATCAAGGATGGATAATCAGAAGACTGAGGGAAGGTACCCTAATGAGAAGCCTAGTTTATACATTTGAGTCAGTTCTTAGACCTAAAATTCAATAACTGAAAAGAGATGCTGGATTCCTAAAAGAAAGAAACTTAAAATCCCATAGTAAGTGTATATGGTAGTTCTCTATAAAGAGACCTATAGCCATTCACTCAAGTAACTAAACTTGAGGGAGGAAAACCCATATTTTTACAGACTATTGGACACCGAGTCCATGTTAACATTGATAACCAGAGGCCCAAAAAGTCATTACGGCCCCCTGTTAGAGTGAAGATATATGGAAGCCAGATAATACGTAGAGTCCTGGTCCAGACCTGGCTTACAGCAGGTCCGTCTGTTAAGTTCATGGTGGTCACTGTTTTGAACTCTGAATGTGTAATTGGTAGACCGTAGAACCTCTGTATTTGGTCCTTGGCATGTAGGGTAAATCACAGTTAATAAAGCCGAATAAAAACATCTGAAACTTTCCTTCACAACTCAAAATAATATTTCATCCTGGAGGTAATGGCAAAGGTTAGTGCCACTCTTATGGACCTAAAGAACATAGGGGTAGCGGTCACATCACATCCCCATTTAAATTCATCATAGCCCTAATTAATTCTACAAAGCCAGATGGACTCTGAACATGACATTTGACTGCCATAAAATTAACCAATTGCAGCTGCTGTGCCAGATGCAGAATATTTACCAAAACAGATTAATATAGTCTCAGACTTAAACCATACAGCCATTAATCTGGCAAATGTGGTATTTTCCACTTCTATCAGGAAAGAGGATCAGCAGCAGTTCATATTCACTTGAAATGAGCAAACATACAGATTTAGTCTTGCCCCAAGGCTGTGTTAACACTACACCCTCTGTCATAACACAGCTCAAGTGCATCAATTGGATCATCTGGACATTTGTCACGAAATATCACACTGGTCCATCATATTAACAACACCATGTTAATCAGATCAGATCAAGAATTGGCAAGTATGTGGGAGGCCTTGGTGAGATACATGTGCTCCAGGAAGTGGAAGATAAACCTTACAAAGATGCAGTGACCTCACATAATAGTAAAATTTTAAGAAGTCGATTGGTGTGTGGTATGTCAAAATATCCCCTACAAAGTAAAGTACAAAGTAGTACATCTTGGAATCCCCACCACTAAGAAAGAAGAATGACACCTGGTATGGCTCTTCAGTTTGTAGAGGTGGCATATCCCATACTTGGGAATGCTGCTGTGACCAATGACTGCAGCTGAGAACAGGAAAGAGCTCTGCAGCATCGCACCAGACCGCAGTGCAAGCAGCTCTGCCTCTTAAGCTGTAGGACCTGGCATGGCCCTATGGTATTAAATCTTCTCAAAATTTGAATCAATTCTAAAAAGTGATATGGTTTTGCAATAATTAAATATAGGTAATTCTGATAGCACTGGTTGCCAGCCATGCTTCACATTTAAAATCTGGCTACTAGAAAGAAACACATCATTTTTCATGTTAGGACCGGTGTGATTACTAGCACCGTATCTATATGAAGACAATGTCTAGATAATGGATACAAATAGTTGTAAATGAAGGGATCTTTCATAGGCTTCCAGAAGCCAAAATAATCACTTGAAAAATGAAGAATTTGATGAACTACACAGTTATTTCCTCTATATAAAACTGTAATCTTCTAATATTAGACCTCATAAGGACCTTCAAGGTCATCTAGTCCAACACTTTAATTTTACAAATGAAGAAACTGAGGCAAAAAGAAAAAGAGGTTAAAGAATTTGCCTAATATATTTTCAATTTAAATTTGACCAAAGCCTAATTTACATCCAATTATATCCCCATAAAACTAAGTCTCATCAATTCCATATTTAACAATTAAAAACCAAAATCAATCAAATCTAAAATGCAGTCATATAAAAGAGATTCATATATTAAATCATAAAAAATAGAACAGGTGATTAAACAAGGAGTCATTTGTTCAGTCATCTCCTTATCTGGAAACATAGTTCACATGTCACGTGGTCTTAAGTCTTTATTTCTTCTAACAAAATCCTTTACACAAACTCATAATGACACCAAGTTGCTAAAATTTATGTCCCCATTTCCCCTGATTAATTTATAGACTGAACATTATCACTTTTAATCATTTTATGAGACTGGTACTTTTATGGCCAGAAAAGGCCTCAAGGTTATCTTTTGTGTTATAGGATTTGGTCTCTAAGCTCTAGGAATCCCAAGCTTGATGGTCTGCTAAGCCAGAGGAAAAAAATAACTTTCTCCTCCCAAACCTATATAAGGCTAATGGCTGCCATAAAAGTCAGAAATCATTCAAGCAAAGGCTTCCATTAACCAAATCCTATGCACTCTTCTTAATATGAATTTTTCTTGGCCTCTTCCCTTAAACTTGGGTGCTCTCACTCCTTGGCTTAATTAACATGTCATTTCTCCTGATTCCCTTCTACCTCTCTGACTATCTCAGCCTCCTTTATATCACCTCTGCTCAATCCTTAAATGTTAGAATGTCTCCTGGTTCTATCCTTGCCTACTTCCCTTGTCTGTACTCTATAACGGGGATTCCTATCAGAGCAGATGGGAATTTGGGTAAGAATAATTAAATCTTTATTTCCACTGACCTCTCACTCAAATTGAATATTCTCTTCACTTGTGAAGGTATATAATAAACTATGGCAATAGTACAGTAACTGTCATTCTGTAATCCTTTAAAAATCATAGATTTTTATATCACCGGGAAGTTGTTTCAGAGATCTCAAAATAGCATTTATAGTCATCACCTACTTAAAAAATACTACAGGAGAAAATCATCACATAAAAACCTAATATGAGAAAGTACAACTATAAAGGAAGGAATAAAGTTCCTTAGAAGCACAGGAGAGGAAGTGTGTAACTCTCTTCAGATGAGGTGGGAAGTGTTTTAGAGAAGTAATATATGATATTGGCCTTGAAAGACGGATAGGGATTGTCCAGATGAGAAAAAGGAGAGAAGCCTTTCAAAAGCCAACAGAGTGAACCACATTTCAAGGACTCTGAGCTGTGAAAGAAAAGGGTGAGTAGTTCTGTTCTGTAGGAGCACAGGACGTGAGTGAGTGCAGGAAGGGAAGAGCAGAGGCAGATGCCGAAGCTGAGAAGGTAGACCATAGACAGACTGTGACAGGCTTGTATGCTATGCTAAGACTTTCAGATCTGTTCCTACGGGCAATGGTAAACCGCCAAAGTTTTAAGCAGAATATTTCAGTATCTCATTTGCATTTTAAAATGGAAACACTAATATCAATGTGGAAGAAAAGCCGATAGCATGGAGACCAGGGAAAGGCGTGTTGCAATAGTTCAGGCAAGAGATGTGAATTGCTGCCTTGAGAAATAAGAAAGCAATAGAAATTCAAAATGGATTCCTGTTCTGGGTTAGGTGATGGGGTAATAATGATGCCATTAACAAAAAGAGAGAATATAGAAAAGTGAACACAAAGTCTTCATTTAAAAGTCATAAAAAGTCGCATACTTTGTGAATACATTCAGCTTTATGCAACAAAGAACATGCTGCCAGTGACTTAATACAAATAAGGTTTAATTTTTCTCATTAAACAAATACACCAAGTCCTGCAAAGATATGGAACAATTGGAACTCTCAAACATTGCTGGTGGGAATGCCAAATGGTACAGCCACTTTGGAAAATAGTTTGGCAGTTTCTTATAAAGTCTTACAAAATAAAACACACATTTACCATATGATCAAGCAACCATGCCCCTAAGTATTTACCCAAGGAAAATTAAAGTTTGTATTCACACAAAAACCCTACATGAATGTTTATAGCAGCTTTATTCATAATCACTAAAAACTGAAAACAACCCAAATATCCATCAGCCAGTGAAGAGATAAACAAATTGTTTTGCATCCATGCTAGGGAACATTATTCTGCAATGAAAAGGAATAAACAACTGAATACAACATGTATTCATTATGCTAAGTGAAAGAAGACAGAATTATATGCATGATTCCATTTATACAATGTTCTGAAAAGGTAAAACTAAAAAGAGTATAATCATATCTGTGATGGCCATAATTAGAAAGGGGAGATTGACTACAAAGAGGCATGAGGGGATATTATGGGATGATGGAAATGTTTAATATCCTGATTGTCATAGTGGTTACATACCTGTATATATTTATCAAAACTCATGGAACAGTACACCTATTATAAAAGGGTGAATTTTACTGAATGTAAATTATACTTTAACAAACCCGATATTGAAAAAATGCTAGATTACTAGATCATTGCTTGTTTTCAGGAAAAAATTGATAGTCATAGGACAAGTGTGCTAGCATTAACAATGGGCAGGTAGAAGAAGCAGAACTGGAGAGTTAATATCAAATAGTAATTAAATGTTCAGAAATTTTAATGTTCAAAGATTTTTTTTGGATCTATGATAAATATTAAATAGACTTGAGGATGATTTTATTTTTTGTCTTAATGCTATGTAACCATAAATAAATTTCCTTGTCCAATACACTTTAGTTTTTCAGGACCTCTTACTTTCCCTTATCACTTTAAGCAACTTCTCAGTCAACTGTCTTTACATTTAGTTCATTATATAAATTGTATTCCTTATCACATAGATGGCATACTATTTTACTTAAAAAATTTATAATTTGTCATTGTAGACTTGTATTATACTAAGTTCATCAAAAAAATATAAAGAGATGAAAAGGTTTTTATAAATCTGATCACATCTTCACATATAATGCCATGATTTTTTAATTCCTATTTTACTACATAAAAATTAACTTTCAATTAATGAAATTTATTACAGTAAAATCATGATAGATATAGATAGATGTGGTTTTTGGATCAGACAGTGGTTGAGAATTTTACATCCTTCTATTGCTAACAAATAAATACCATTTTATCTATTTTTCAAAATTTCCATTGTGTACATTGCTAATGATAACCATTCAACTTCTCTAATTATGTCAAAATGGTATCTTGGAAGACAATGGTTCAATTCACTGTGAATTCACAAACAGCATTAACTCAATAGAACTCCACATCAGACTTTTTTCTCCCATTTTCTCATAACAGAATCTCTAGCTCATGAATACAAGTCTAGGATACAATCAGAAGTAAGTTCAAGAACAACAGTGTTAAGTTTTCTGGGTTAATACACACAGGAATTGTGAAGTCATCTTTGCCCGAGTTCTCACCCTAAGTCTTCTGAAAGACAGGCAAGCCTGAGCACAATTAAAAACAACTGGTGATTTGTTCTCAGGTTAAATTTCTCTTCTATTTATGTATGTGTTTTGTCGTGAAGGTTTTGTCATGTTTGTCCTACACAATTATTTCTCTTCTGAGTCCGCTCCACCTCCCTGCAGGCCTGGGGAAAATTCCCAAACAGAGGTTTTGAATGCACCTCAAGATCCACTTTCTGACCTCTTCTCTACACTGTACATGACTGTTTAATTTCCTATTTAAGACAAATTAATTGTTGCATGCTCTAATTAGGCTGCAAAGGATCCCGCTCCAGTCCACAAGCTTCGAAGAGGTTACCCAGAGGTTGTCCAGATTGATGATTCCAGGGTGGATGACCTGAAAATGAACTTTGACTAAACTTTGCTCTTTGTGCACTTGCCTGTCTGTACTTGGAAAGTGGCAATTGTCT
This sequence comes from Avahi laniger, assembly GCA_963575035.1. Classification (NCBI taxonomy): domain Eukaryota; kingdom Metazoa; phylum Chordata; class Mammalia; order Primates; family Indriidae; genus Avahi; species Avahi laniger. The sequence continues at coordinate 8,407 of CAUYSK010051869.1, read as the reverse complement.
GCAGCAGACAGCTTAAAACTTCAGGCTAAAATTTTGTTTGGAGGTTAGTCTTTGGAAGAGGGAGGGGGGGAAAAAAACCTTTGTCAATATTTTCAATATCAGTTTTATCAATTGTTTTTCTAAGTGTTTTATTCTTTATTATGTCCAGGCTACATTTCAAGATGGAAAATATTAGCCCAACTAAAAGTGTCTTTCTCTTTTTCATTTTATCTTCCTTCAGATGTTATACAAGTTAGAATGTTTTTAACTTGGACTCAATCTACTATAATGCAAGTTGTGTAATGCTTTTTACTTAAGAATTTCGATAATGTGATTACAAATATTAATTGGTTCCCACAACCTGTGAGCCATGTATTAAACCCATTCACTGATTAGATACAATTTATCTCTGGTTTATGTTGGCATTGAAGACAACTGTGTTGAAATGATTAAATTTCAACTCCTCAATACAAGACTACAATCTAGAGATTCCCCCTTAACTAATTATTCATCAAAATGAATATTAGAGAACTTTTTCCATTAAAGTGTCAGTACAAAGTGACAGGACAGTTTGAAATAAATTGTTCAGGCTTAGCCTACTCTGGCAGCTGAGCTGGACATTATGTGTTCTATAAAATCACCTTTTAAATAACATAAAACGACTCTCCTCTTAAAAATACATAAATAAAATAACAGTGTTATTTTAGATAGTATTCTTTGCTATGTTTTCTCATAAGCAGTTGATTAAATATCACACTTTTCTCATAAAGAATCATGAATAGGTAGTGCCATCTCCTTGTGAGAGATGGGAAAATTGACCTTGGAGAATGGCTTAGGCTGTTTTATGAAACGATAGATTTGGAACAAGAAATCGACATTTCTTACTTTCTGGACACTCCTCATTTCTCTTCATTCCCTCATCTGTTATTTCCTGAAGTGAGCTAGGCAATCCCAGGTGGTGTCCAGCTATCTTCCTTTGTCTTACAGTACCATTAGGTAAAAATAAACAAACAAATATGGAAGAGCCTTGAAATTACTCTTCTATAGGTAGGTAGGAAAAGAGTTTGCATGTACCTTTTTCTTTGATCAAAGTTCTATGAAACAAGAGAGAGGAATCATAAAAGATCACCACACACTTGGAACCAGCCTGAAGTGTACATGAAAGATCCTCAGTTTTCCCTTAAAAGTCTGTGTTAGCTCCCGATCTCAGCAATGCCCTGGAGAAATCAGGTTGTTTCATCTTCTTAGAGATGTTCTTCAGGTCTCAGTTGAATTGGGACATTGTTTTAAGATCTTTATAGAAAATATCAGAGCCCCCATTGGACTAAAGAGTACATCATAGTTACCTTTTTAAATATCATCCCTTCTAGTGCTACTGTGCACTCCTAAGTCTAGTCTGCTGGGCCCAGAGATAAAATGATTTAAGATTGCCAAACCAATTCCTCAATACTTCTCTAAGATTTTTGGCTGGAATCTTCTGGTATCAACCTGTACCTGTTTGCTGGCATAGAGTTGGGCAGGGGTCAAGGAGGGTATCTTTCTAGACTATAGGCAACCAGCCTATCCTCAGCAATAAGACTGACCCATAAAATAAAGTGTCATTGTGTGGTTTTAGTATCTCCTGAAATTACGTTATCCTTGGGTAGATAAGATTGAGGAAGGAGCACTGAGAGAAACTTTTATCAATAATCTTCCCCCTCTGCTCTTCACTTCACTTGTCTATTCACTTGTCAAATCCAGGATCAAAACTGGAACTGGAACTTATGGGTAGGCATAAAATGAAAGTCTTCTTAGAATGAGAACTCCAGTGGCAGTGCTTCTATAATACTGCTTCCACCTGAAAAAGTAACTGACTGAGTAATCCGTAATATATTGGTTCAATCTCTTTTGTAAGAGTAGAGCTTGATTGTGACATCCCAAGCTAAAGAGGAAAGCTGGAAGACTGGGAATGGTGGCTCACACCTGTAATCCTAGCATTCTGGGAGGCCGAGAAGGAAGGATCGCTTGAGCTCAGGTGTTCAATATCAGCCTAAGCAAGAGTGAGACCCTTTCTCTAAAAAAAAAAAAAAAAAAAGAAGAAGAAGAAAAGAAAGCTGGAATGAAAAAAAGAAGCAGAAGCAGATCCTCTGCTGAACAACGATAATCTCGGTTAATGTCAGAAAATAAGATGGAAGAATGAGTTAGGAAAAGAAAATAACCTTTTGGACTTGGAGAAGAATAATATCTGCTAAACAGAATGTCTTTCACAATTTTACATGAGGCATCATCAGCTCTTTTGAGATGACTTCAAATTGTACCAGGTGGTATTAACTTTGGCTCAGAGGCTAGAAACTGAGACACAGCTAAGTGCCTGATCAGGTATTTAGGATGCTATGGAAAATGGTAATGCGATGACCTGTTGGTTGCTTCCATTCCTCACAGCTTTCATTCTTTTACTTTCCTCTGGAAGGCAATTTGATTTTAGTAATGTTGTTGTTGTGAGCATTTTTTAAGTCATTGACTTATCTTTTAGTAGAAATTTAAGATGTACTTCCGCTACTCCTAAAGAACAATGCTGTAGACTCAGTGGAAAAGATTCATTGAGAACCCAGTGCCTTTGGATGGTTTTTTCCCAAGTGAATTTTATGTCAAGACTTCCAGCCATCTGAATTCCCTAATTATTGCATACAGAGAGCTGTATGTGCTCTGCAACATTCTCCACTGGCTGCATGCCTATTCCTTTCCTTTTAAAACAATATTGGAAGCAGAACTACTAACAAGGCTAAGACCACAACGCAACAGAGAAATATTAGACAAAAACTAATTCCTTCTTCTTCTGTAATCAGTGCCCCTGAGAACAGGTGACGAGCAAATGAGAGGATAGCCTAGCTTAAGGTTAGTTTCCTCATCACAAATAATTATAGTAAATTGGGTTTTTACTGACAACTCTTACTATACTTTCAATTGATTTACTGCTAGAAAAAGCCTGAAAGACTAAGCCACACAATCATTATGGGAATGAAAATTATTTACTCTGCAAAGTACATTTTTGAATCGTTAAATCCAATCACTGGTTTTGAGTTAAATGATTGACACATTGGAAAAATTTAGAAGGAGAGGAAATTTGTTTTCCTAAAATATATTAGTCTATTAATCATTAAGGTAAGGAATCCTTACATGTACAAAGAAAGATTGCTTTATCCTATATATTTGTGCATATTCATTTAAAAATGATAATTAAAATTAAATACTAAACTTCAAATTTTTTATTAATCTTTATTTTTAATAGAAAATATATAAAACTTCAGGGTCCTCTTTAGAGAAGACTTTTATTTCTAGGGAGCTACTATGATATGGGCCTCCGTATTATTATTATATTCGTTATTCTTTTATCTTTTGTATGCTCATTCCCTTGAGTTTTTCTTTGCTCTTCCTGTTTAGGGAAGGCAGTTTTCCTTTATATTACTCCCAACAGTGTTGAGGTGTGAAGCAAACACAAGACTATCAGGTACAAGCTATTCATCAGGGTTAGGTAAAAGTCAGAACTATTCAACCGAAATTAATAAGAAGGGATGTAACAAACCAACCTTCATACAATTCATTTGAAAGTCAGATAATATCAATTAGCATTTATCAAATAAGAATGGGCAGGTGAGAGTGACAACATTTTACCTATCTCTCAGGAACATGTGATGATGAATGGCTCACTCATGAAATATTTTAGGTCGACATTTCCTGAGCACTTGCAGATTGTAATAAGCAACTCCGAATATCTAGATAAAACAGAAAAACTCAGTTGTGGAGGCACAATTGGGTGGATATAAGCCCAATATGCTTAACATTTCACCAAGTTAGAGTACTAACCTTCTGGCTGTTTATGTCTTAGGAGATAAGCATTAAGTGAAGTTTACTTATACTCTATTTAGTTCTGTTTCAGCACAAAAAAAAAATTTTCTGGGTAAGTGTATTATCCCTTCCTAAAGAGTTCCCGGGACTCTGTGCCATCAGTTCCCACCCATTAGGCCCATTTAGAAAGACAAACCATGGAATAAAAGTGAAAACTTAGAATAATTTGCCTAAATGAAGAAACTGAGAATAGGAACCCACTTTCCAGACTCTTAGGGTAGCAGATTATGTTAATGTTAAATTGTGTTAACATTACACTATGTTAAATTGTCTTTTGTATTACTACAAACTGCTCACAGGAATAGTTTGCATGTACATATTGTAATCATCATTGTTACCACTTAACTAATCGAATGCATATCTATTTGCTAGGTTCTCACCAATTTGTGAAAACATCTGATAAAACCTAGTAGATTTTCAATTCAGGAAAACATAAATCTCCTTCTCATGTCTCAGCTTACTTAGTAGTAAAGCAGGTTTCCTGCAGGGAAAAACATAGTATCCTTGACCTCGCAACTTCTGGAGTGTTCAAGTTTAAATTCACTATGAAAATTCAGGCAGCTTATATTTTATTTGAGTATTGGATGTCAATACTGAGGCCAGCATTATGAGAATGGAATGAAGAGTCGAAAGTAAATTTGGCTGGTGAGATACGATTAATTTAGGTTATGTCTATAAATTTGAATGCATTGGATTTTTAGCCTTCCAGTAAAATAGAAAATTAATGCCAAGAAAAGATAATTGTCTACATTAAATTATTACAAAATTGGAATTTTATGAGAAAATTATTCAACTCAGCTACTGTTTTTTTCATTCACTCATTCATTAAATGCTTAAATATAGAGTGCCTGCACGTGTATACTAATATTAAATGCATAGTGACTAGGCATTGAGCGAGGGCTGAGGATACACTGAGGGAGCTGGCAAATTCCCCACTGCCAACTTATGGTTTAGCAGAGGAAAACCACCAAGTACATTCAAACATCTCGTGATACTTAGGAATAAAGAATGCTATCAATGGAGTATACCACGGAGGCATCTAATCCTCCAAGGATAGCCAGATAACAACCAAGGAAGACATATTGGTTACAAAGAAAAGATGTGTATGGATTACAGAAATATTGAGAAAATTTATTTGATAATTAAATGTAATATGAGGCCACTTTTAGCCTCATATTGTGGGAGTTGTGAGGGTGCTAAGAGAAAAGAGGGAGAATTTTAAAACTCTCAGATTTCATGGGTGTGACCTTAAATTGCCACACCATTTTTTCACTTTTTGTGAAATAAGCGTGTTTAATGAAAATACAACTGATTTAATTTTATAGGACATGTAAATCATCCTTCCAAGGACTGGTGGCCTATGTAGGGAAATTCAGTGTTTGCTTTAACTCTATTTTCGGGAAACATATGGGGTATAAATCATGGAATATCAATATACTACTTGATTCAAAGTGTTTTTTTCACAATTATACAATGAAGCTGCCAAATAGTATGCAAATTCATTTAATCAGGCAAATGAAATTAAAGAGATACTAAAAGTGAAAAAAATTAAGTAGTGGTAAGGGTCCAGAGAGCTGACTTGAAATTCATAGTAAATTTTTAAATCATAGTATTTTTCATTGAAGTATCACAAATACTGATAAATTTGAGAAATTCTTCTCTTAATATGATGCAAATTCAATACTCAGCATTTACCAGGGAGATATTCAAACTGTAGAGATTAAAAAAGTCAAAAAAAAAAAGGAAATACTTAGGTATAAATCTAACAAAACATGTACATTTGATGTTTATACTAGTTTTCTATAGCTGCTGTATCAAAGTACCATAAACCAAGTGGTTTAAACAACAAGAATGTATTGTCTCACAATTCTGGAGGCAAGAAGTTCAAGATCAAGGTGTTGGCAGGGCTGGTTCCTTCTCAGGGTTGTAAGGGAGAGCTGTTCCATGCCTCTCTCCCAGTTTCCAGGGATTTGCTGGCAATCTTTGGCATTCCTTGGCTTCTGCATGAGTTGAATCTCTTTCTTCATCTTCACATGTTATTCTGTCATGTGCATGTCTGTCTCCAAATTTCCCTTTCGGGAAGGGCATCAATCCTATTGGATTAGGGGTCATTCTAATGAATTCATTTTAACTTGATTACCTCTATAAAGACTTTATCTACAAATAAGATCATATTCTGAGGTACTTGATATTAGGACTTCAACATATGAATGGGGGAGGGGACCCATAACAATGCTGAAAATTACATAGCATTGATGAACAAAATCTATTAATATATAAATGGACAGCCATACTCTGTTCATGGATTGGAAGGCTCAATATAGCAAAGGATGTAAATTATCCTCAAAGTGAGCAAAAGATATAGTACAATTTCAATCAAAATCTCAGCAGAATTTCTTGTATATATAAACAAGTACATTGTAAAATTTATAGGAAAAGGCAAAAGAACTAGAACAGCCAAAAACAATTTTGAAAAAGAAGAAAAATGTCAAAGAAATCACAGTACTCAACTTTAAGATTTATCATAAAATTGTAATAATTAAAACAGTGTATTATTGTTGATGGGCTAGACATATAGATCAATGAAACAGAATAGGGAATACAAAATAAACTCACACAAATTTTTCCAAGTGATTTTTGACAAAATGTATAAAGACAATTCAAGGAGAAAGGATAGTCTTTTCAACAAGTCGTGTTGGAATAATTGGACATTCAGGTGCTAAAAGATCAATTTTAACCTAAATGACATATCGTATACAAAAATTAATTCAAAATAGATCATAGATCTAAATGTCAAATTCTAAAACTATTAGAATAATACATAGGAGAAAAATTTTGTGATCTGACATTAGGAAAAGAGTTCTTAGATATGACAGCAAAATTTTGCTCAACCCATAAAAGAAAAAAAATGACAAATAGACTTATCACAATTTAAAACTTTGCTCTTCAAAACACTGTTACAAGAAAGAAAAGGCAAACTCAAGACTGTAAGAAAAGATTTGCAAGCCACATATCTGAAAAAGGACATATACTCAGAATATATGAAGAACTCTGAAGACTTGAACGTACTCCTAAATTGGCTAAAAAACTTGAGCAGACACTTAACCAAAGAGGAAATATGAGAGGTAAATAAGTATAAAATTGTAGAATACATTAACTGTGTTCTTTCCTCCTTTAATGTGTTACTAATAAAATCATTTTATTGCCACTTTATTTGAACTAATTTTCTCAAATTACTTAATATTTATTATATTTATTTATAGCTAATATATTTTTAGATGTAAAGACAAGTTTACAAATTTATTTGCTCAACTTTCTTACATGTTAGTCCTTTTTCCTAGTCTAAATTTTCCTCTTACTGTAGTAGATGCTTTGTTTGCTTGCCTGCTTCCTTGAAAATAATTTTCCCTAACTCCTAAATGATAGTTTAGCTGGACATATATTTCTATGTTCACGGTTAATTTCTTTCACCATTTTGAAATTTTTTCTTTATCTTCTTGATTCTCGTTGCTGTTGATAAGTCTACTTTTTAGTTGAAATTCTTTTATAGATAATCCTTCTTTTCTGTTGTTGCTTTTAATATTTTCACTTGGTATTTGGTGTTTTGCAGTTTTACTGTGATGTATCTAGATATGAGATCATCTTTCACCATTGGGACTCACCGTGAACTAGAAAATTCTCCCCTAGTGTCTCTATTCTTTCCTTCTGGGAGTCTTATTTGGCATTGGCTGAACCTCCTCATTTTGTCCTCCATTCCTTTTCTATAATTTCCAACTCCATTATTCTCTTTGCTGCATATGGATAATTTCCTCAGGCCTGTCTTACAGTCCATTAGTTATCTTTAGCTATGTATGATATACTACAAAAGCCTTCCATCGAGCTTTTAATTTCAATGATTTCATATTCGATTTCTAGAAAATCCATTTAATTATTTTTCAAATATGCTTGGTATTTTTTATCATGTCTTTTTCCTCATTTTTACTCCATTTTCAATATATTTAGTTATTTTTTATATTTAGTTATTTTTAAACATACTTATTTTCTACTGTTCAATCATTCTAATATCTAAAAATCTTAGGATTTATCCTACAGTTTATTGTTTCATTGATTCTTGCTCCTGGTGAATTATTTCCTAGTGAGCTTACTTGCATTTAGATTATGACCTCATCTTCAGCAGGACTTTTAACTGTGGGAATTGAAGTCCACTGTATGGAATGTCCTGTCAAAAGAAGTTTCATTTTTCTTATGTTTAGTGTCATTAGCAAGAGCATCACTAATTATTTGTTAATTTCTCAGTTTGGGGATTTAACCCTCACACTTGCATGAAGCACAGGAGCTCTAAACAGGAGCTCTTTTCTTCTGCTGAGAATAGAGAGCAAAGGAAAATGGCAGATTGTCTTTCTATTCTTTTTTTTTTTTTTATTTCAGCATAATATGAGGGTACAGATGTTTAGGTTACGTGTGTTGCCCTTGCCCCCCCTCCCCCCCTCAGTCCAGGTTTCAAATATGTCCATCCCATTGCGTGGTGCACATTGCACTCTTT
>CAUYSK010051867.1:0-72050 GCA_963575035.1 Avahi laniger | reverse complement strand
GTATTTTTAGCTGTCCAATTAATTTCTTTCTATTTTTGGTAGAGATGAGGTCTCGCTCTTGCTCAGGCTGGTCTCGAACTCCCGAGCTCAGAACGATCCGCCCACCTCGGCCTCCCAGAGAGCTAGGATTACAGGCGTGAGGCACCGCGCCCGGCCTCCTTGGGACAGTTTTATGAAGAATGTACTTATTATTAAAATGGGGTTGTGTACTTCCAGATACTTCTCTCTAAACAGCTTGGTTTCATAGGACCCTCCCTGGCCATTCGAAGGCATTCAAATGGCTATCAAATTCATTAAAGGTTTAAGCATTTTGCATAGGTTTTCAAAGCTCTTTGTCTATAACCTGCTGGTTGGCATTCTAATGAAAATAAAGAGGCAATCCTTTTGGATTTCAGCCCATTGCTGGGATGAAGAATGACAAATAGTTTATTCATATACAGCTTCCTTCTTCCTCTGGCTTTCCTTTCCTCCACCAGCCTCCCCCTCCCCCAAAAGCACTCTTTGATAACTCACTCTTTGTGGCCTCTCAGATGTGTCAAAATGCAAATAAATCACTTTGCTTTTGTTTCCCCAGGAGCCTCAGTTGGCCTTTGCCCTTGTCCTCTCCAGCGCCAACACTCTCTACCCCAGCCCCCTTCTCAGGTTCTCAATTTTTTTTGGCAGACTTTACAGATTTATTGTATAACATTTTCTATGAAATGGTGCTGAACTACCCTAGCGAAATTCAAGAACAAGGGAAATCTTTGAAGGTGATTAATGTCATTGGTTGACATGTCAATGCAAATAAGAGAAATAATGATTTTAGCATGCTGGAACTAGGAAGATAAATCACTGAACACTTCTGATTTTTATCTTTAGACTACTCTACAGCATCACATAATAACATTGCATTCAGTCAAGTCATGTTCCCTGAGGCAGCAAAAACCTACTATAATTTTAAAATAAGAAAAAAAGAAACAGTATTTCTTCACCAAACCTTGACCTAACCAACCAGCCAGCATATAACATTAATACAAATCACTTAAAGTGGAAGTCCTAAGGTGAAGTTATCCATAGAAAATATTTATGTAGATCAAAATATAACATAGAAAAATTAACTCAAGTGTTGTTATAATAAAATCTGCCACATCGAGGGTAAGGGCCCTCCAGGCAAAGCAACATTTTATTAAGCATCTATTTATTTCAGATTTTACAGACCTACACTGTAAAAATACAGTTCATTTGGTCAATCTACAGGCAGTTGTTCTTTTCCTCAAGCAGTGTTACTTAAAAGTGGGTCCTCCTTTTTTCATTCTTTGTACCCCGGGATTTTGCCCATAGTGTTCTACGTGTATGTGGAAGGGTAACATGTTATCCTTCCATCCAGGGCTTTTTTTAATGAGATGCTCCTATCTCCGAAAATTAGAAATTGTCTCTCCTTCTCCTCTTTTTCCCCCTTCTTACACTTTCTCCCATCACATGGACATAGGAATTTTGTTTTTGACCAATAAATGGGTCACAATGATTCTATTAATGCATTTGAAGGGACATATAATGACACTGCTGTGAGAAGAAGGGGTCAGTTTGCCCCATTGTCAATTGTACTTTCCTTCTAAAGCTTTGTCTGTGGAAATAAAGAAATCCTACAAGGGCAACTGAAATCCCACTTCATGCTCATGAATCTCAAACATTTAAACCCATACTTTCAGTCCCTTCTCTCAGTTCCCATTAGCCTCATGATCAGAACAATACAGGTATGTGTTTCATTTTCGTTGTGTTTGTATGTATTTGGTCTCTCCAACAATATCCATAAGCTTTGAGAACAGGAACTATGATTTAGATCAAATGAGATCATGAATATGTAAGCAAACCAGAATGTAGTTTTGTTAGTTTTATGATTTCATATCTCAGGTGATATTTTTTCACATGATATGATTTATATCTCACATTCATACCTAATACTGACAAGTAGCAGATGCTCAGTAAATACAAGTTGATCAATTTTTGCTTTTCAAAATCTCCAGTGGGTACCTAACAATGAATTGAAATTGAATCAAATGTCTTTCATATATGCTAATATATAACAGTTATTCCAGCAGTACAAAAGAGAAAATATTATCAAACTCACTCATAGATAATTTGTGGTTGTTCAAATATGATCAAGAGATTTAACAATATGGAAGATGAAAAAGAAAAAAAACATGTGGTAACTTTTTTAGGTGAAGTCATTTTTGAAAAGAGAGACCTATTCTGATTTAACAGTTCAAAGCCTGAATCCACCTATGAAATTCATCAGTGACTAACAAGTCCATCTTTATATTAGGGGACAAGGTTCACAGCAAATGTCTCTGAAATGGTTGCAGTCTACAATCAAATATAAACTTTAGTAGAAATCGAATGACTCAGGAAGTTAGCCTAGTCCATTCTGAGATTGATGATGTCAATGTAACACAGGAAAAAATAGCTAAGAATGGTTTAAAATACATATATTACACATCTAGTAGAAATGATAGTAGGCTTACAGAATTCTGAAAAAGAAAGAAAAAAAAGAAAAATCACCAAGATTGATTGTGTGCATCAACCTTAAATTAATGTAATGTTAATAAAATTCTTAACTAAAAGGCATAATGTTGAATAGGCTTTCCTCTTTAATATACTTCAAAGTCATAATATCTTAATAAAAGATGAGATTAAAATGTTTCCAGTCTTCTCATTGGTCCAGAGCAAGATAAGTTTCCTTGAGTTGTAACCACTTGATTAGTGAATGTGAGAAATGGAAATCATTATTAATAACGTATGTGGTTTAACCCTGAAGAAATAGGCTGCAATCTCAGAGGGGCTCCTAAAACTTTTCTTTCTGACAATTGTCACTTTATTAGAAATATAGACATTAAATAAGTCAATGTACTGGTAAATATTAAAGATTCATTGATTCATTATTTATACTATAACTATTCATAAAAATGAGTTTCGATTGGCTCCTAATAAAAATATAATAATGGCATTGAAATAAGAAGGAAAGAAGTGACCTATATTGAGGCTGAAGAAGTGGTTAAGCCAGAAAAACTAGGGATAGTTAGAAAATGACGAGGTTTCTGGCAGCCAAGTGAGCTAATAAATCATACCAGTTTGTCAGGATTAGCAAACTTGCATAGCTATTAAACATGTTGGCAAAAGAAAAAAAGAATATCAAATTATTTGGTCCCAAGTCATGCTATAAAGTATGTTAATCTGATGGTACAGGAGGAGTTTAGCATGTCCTTTTATCAAAAGGCATATGTCCCTAAGACTGCGGTAGGAATAATGAGTCAAATCATAGTTACTGGATATGAACATATAAGCTGTGTTTTAATTTTATAACTCATCTTTTCCTGTTTCCCACTTTCCCATTCTGAGAGGTAATGGATCAGAAACCAGAATAATATTTATAAGTCAACCAGTCTCATAATCGTCCAGGCTTTGGCTATGGGTAAACTCCCGCCAGCAAGTAACTATGCCTGGTCACTTCCAACATTCAGATTTGTCAGAAGGCTTAAATGCTTTTGTTCAGTAAATGAATTTCCAATACAGGGTCTTTACATTTCACAGGTCTAATCAGATCTGCTTGACAAGACTGTGGCTGATAGTATATGGCAAAGGCAACACCATTCAATGCTATCTGAAGATGGAGACGACAAACAAGAGAGGTGGGCCAAATGTGTCATCATCATGGCAGCACACTCAAGGATAAGGGCAAGAGTAAGAGTCCACACTTCTTTTAAAAGAATTCCCAATGAGCTATCTAAATTACTTGTTTTGCTGGATTTAACCAAAGGTTAAACCAAAGGTTTTTGCTCATTTAACCAAAGGTTGCGTAAATGAGCTGTCAGGATTGGGTCTGATAATATTTGTTGCAACAAGATTTAGCCTGTAGAGAGTTATGAAACCTGGATCTGTTACAGAAATTATCTTTGGCTCCTTGAGTAATTTCATGACACTCTCCTATGAACCAGACTTCACGTTAATTCACCGGGCAAGTTCTGGAATGTGGCCACAGCACTAGCATTAAAAGGATCTTTATCCCAACTGAAACGTACTACACTGGCAACAGCAAAACCCCCCAGGCACCTCCCTCACTCTCACTCTTTCTAAGATAAAATTAGATAGAGGAAATTTTGATGTAGGATTTTATCTTTATTATTAGTGTTAGGCATGGCACACAGCAATAACAGGACCTGGCATTCACTGGGCACATACTATGCAGCAGGTATTGTGCTAAGCCTTCTACATGGATTATTTCATTTATTTTTATCCCTGTTTACGATACACTGCAATGATGGCTTTAATTCTATACCCCTTCCTTTTTTTTTTTTTTTATTATTCCAAGGTACTGTGAGGGTACAAACATTCTAGCTACACTTTATGTCTTTGCCTCACCCAAGTGTCGGTTAAAGGCGTGCCCTTCCCTCCCTTTAGTGCTCCCCGTGTCCTTTAGTTGTAGATTTTCCCCCCCATCCCCCTAATCCCTGGAGAGTATTTCTGCCATGTGATCACCCTAGCGTTGATCAGTTAGTACCCCTTCCTTTATCCACACCCTTTGCTATGTGACTTTGCAGATCCTCTCACTAAAAATGCAAAGTCTATTTCCCTACTCTATAAATCTGGCTTTGTGACTTGCTTTGACCAACACTGTACAAACATGACATTATGTGAATTCTGAGCCTGAGCCTCAGGAGGTCTCACGTGCTTCTTCCTCACTTGTGCTTCTGCCGTCACCATGAGAACATGCCCAGGCCAGCGGGCTGAAGGAAGTAAGACACACGGAGCAGAGCCGAGTCATCCCAGTCATTCTGCTAAAGCCAGCCTAGATCAGCCAACCCCCACAAATTCAAGCCAGCACAGCCAAAATCAGCAGAGCTACCTAGGGGGCCACCATTGACTCCAGATGCATCAGCAGTAACTCCTTATTGTTGAATGCCAGCGAGGCTTTGTGATTGTTACACAGCATTACTGTAGCAATGGAAACTTGTGCACCATTTATAACAGGAAAACAGGCTCAAAGAGGTTAATTAATTTGCCCAAATAGGTAAGAGTAGAGCTGAGCTATGAGATGTCAACGCGACTTTGTAGAAAATCAGATATAATTTCTATATAAGGTCAATATTTTATATGTATATTTAAAAGCCCTTAAAAACCTAAATCATTGTGGTTTGCCTTAATTCAAACAGGTCTGCAACAAAGCTTCTCTGGAAAGTGATCTTGATAATAATAGCCAATACCATTTACTAGACGAACAGAAACAGGGACACTTGGTAGCCAAAGAGAATATCCTTTCTTCACACAACTTGTATTGAAGGGACTTTTATCTTTATCTGTACAATGGTCTGAGAGCAATCCTCCTGAGCAGCTGCATCCACAGGGAACGAAGAACCCTTCAGTATAAGGGCAATGCTATAATGCATGACACTGACTTTCAGGTGACTTCTGCCATCAACGTTATAGTTACATCTCATTTACTCAACCACTGAGAGAAACAGTGAGCGGGGGAATTGGAAAACTTAAAGAATATAAATGACAGTACATCAATTCAATTATCTTGGCTCACTAATGAGGTGAACTCCTAGTGTATGGAGGTTGCAAGTTCAAACTCCACTGCAATTGGACCCACGTGGGTATTTAAGTCTTTGACACCAGCTGCAGCAGTATGGGCTGGGAGGAGAATTCTGCTCTTAGGATAAGAATTACTACTGGAATTGCTCATGCAGAGAGCAGCTCAGAAAAATGGAAGATGCTGTAGGTCATCTATGGTAGTTGGGGACACAAACAATGTCATTAAAGTAAAAGGAGAAAAAGAATAATCTGCTAGAGTGCAGGAGAAATCAGCAAATTCTTTTACACAGTAAGCAAAGTTTTAGTTCTTCACTTAATGAATTCTAAATATGGATTCTAATAGAAGATTTATTCTGCTTTAACTAGATTAACCTTTTGCATATAGAATGTTTTAATATATAATGAGACCAGTGACTTTAACTCTGATCTGAAGGCTAGCAAAGACTCCCTCCTTGACCAAAGTTTAGTCAAGATCCTCTGAGCTTTCTTCTCAACTAGGCCTTGACCTTACCCTGCTCCCTGCCTCCCACCCCCATCCTGTTCTTGCCAGGCCTGCCTAGCCCAGTTCTAGCAAAAATCCAGCTAAGTCAGTTTAGAGAGAATCCTCCACCCTTGATGTCTGATCACCCTGGTCTGCCTTCAGCAGGAATCCTATTATGTTGATTTAGCAAGAATTCCTCTACTCTTGATGTCTCCTCTTAGTGATTTTTCATCTACTGACCTGCTCATTCTGCTCATAGACTGTCTATCCCAAGCTGTCTTTGCTGTACTTGGAGTTGAGCCCAATTTTTCTCCCCTATTGCAATACACTTGACACCTATTGTGACAGTCCTGAATAAAGTCTTCCTGGCTATATTAACAAGTGTCAAAATAATTATTTTCTTTAACATTTGCCCTATAACCCCTATAACAAAAACACAGAAAATTTGAGGATATAGCAAAAAAAAATGCCTACTGGCAGAGTGAAGATATATAAATAAAGATAAGTAGTTGGAGGACATAGTGTTTACAATGAAATATAACAAGATAGTTTATACAGGAGAATTTAGCTTAGCCAAAATATTCAAATGGAAACTCCAACTTTATTGAATTTTCTAGAAACTATAGTTAAAGCAAAAAGATCTTTTTAATCAACATAATAGAAAAATTGTTCTTTGATGTATATGTTCACATTTTTGCCTTAGTAACTAGAGAATGGTAAACATTAAAAAAAACTTTTTTGATAATAAATCTTACAGAGCCTTTGGGTCACCATTCCAAACATCAGGGATCACTCCCTAGTGTGATGTATGTAGAAAATACTGGAAATTGAGCTCAGTGTACAGACTGAGCCAAAGATATACCTGGAAAGTTGTTCTTATATTAAATCTCTGATAGTCAGCTTGCTCCTTATGGTTTCCTCTTTCATCTGAATATGAATTATGAATATGAAATTACAGTGTCAACTGGTTGGATTTAAACTAAATTTTCACTGTATTTATCTTTGAAATGGTGAAATGCTAGAAGCAAAACTTATTCTGTTTCCTACCTCTAAAATGCTAATAGTAAATGTGTGCTTTTTTAAAAGATCTTACTATTAGAATAAATAATTTCCTAATAAAGGTGAATTAATTACAGGACAAGCCACTAAGAAGGTTCCAGTCTCTTCATTCCAGTCGTAAAACTGGTGAAGATTCAAGTGTTTTTCAGAGAGAAAGAAGGAAATGGAACACTGCCTTACAGCTAGATTGTCTGGGTTTGAGTCCCACCTAAACCATTTTCAAGCTATATGACCTCAGGGAATTTACTTAAACTCTCTGAGCCTCAGTTTCTTCATCTGGAAAATGGGAGCACTAATAGCGGTAACAGGGTTGGTCATTGTGAGGATTAAGTGAGTTCACACATTGAAAGCACTTGGGAAAGGTGCCAGACACCTAGTTAAACTTCAGTCAAAGCCATCTGCTACTGTCATTATCATTACTAGACTTTAAAAACATTATATCCTGACCATCACAATCACACTAGGCCCATGGTGACAATCCCTTCCATTCTTGGCCTTCATTGGGATCTTCACCTGCCCTTCATGGATGTGGATATCTATCTGGGGCATTTACTTATACATTACAGATATAAATTACCATTAATAATAAAAATGAAATGGAAGAGACAAATACCAAGCAATAACTTTAGACATCCTCCATGCACGCACTTAAACCTCTCTCCCATCATTTAGGTCACGAGCATATGGATTAGTGCTTGTCACAGTGGGATGAGAGCATCATCTTTATTTATGATGATGATATATCATCAATTCTCTGGGAGAGTCCCACTTTCATATAACTTTCCACAAAAGTAACTTGTTAAATGCTTAGCTAATATGATATATTTTAAAATTATACCTGATCCCCATATAAATAAGATAAAAAATTAAAGAAGTCCTCTGACAGACAAGGCTATGATTTTTGGTTCTGAAGACTGGAGGAAGGAAGGAAGGGGGATGGGAAAAGGGGAAGGGAGAGGGAGAGAGAGAGAAACAAAAAATAAAAGCCAGAAATCTATCTAGCATCCCTAGGCCTGTATACCTGCATGAAAATATTTGGCTGCAGACAAGTTTTAGCTGAATCTTGAATAGCATATTCACTTTTGTTCACCACTATTGTGTCCCAGACACCAAGGTCAAGGGCAAGTACCAGTTATCATTGAACTTGCCCTGGCTTTTGCCTACACCTGGTCAGCTTTGCTCCTGTATGTCATTTAACATTGCTCACTAACTGTGAGGTATTTGAGCTTAGAACCCCTGGCTTTGGCTTGATGGAGCCTTTTGCACCTCCAAGGAATGGAATATCTTTAACTTTCAGGCTCCACTACACAAAGTCCCTGAGCCAATGAAAACTACACCTCTGAGGTGCTTGCCTCGGAGTAGGATACGGAATTTGTTTCCTCCTCTATGCCAGTATCCCAGAAAACCTGAAATATCCTCACCAAGGAGAACTTTGGCTCCAACTCCCATCCCTGTGCTCAGGCCATGAATCCTGGTGTTGCTTGAGCCCTTCCCTTGAATATTAGAGCCTTCCTTGAAGTCCGGTTGGCCAGGGACCAACAATGCCACCCTCCCCGTCCTGGTTACTAGTGCCCTCTTACCTAGGGATTGAGCCCTGCCATGCTGAGCTCAAGGGATCCTTCTTAGATTCTTTAGACCAGCAATGTCCAATATAGTAGCCACTTAGCAACATGTGGCGATAGAACATTGAAACATAGCTAGTCCAAACTGCAATATGCTAAATACACATGGGGTTTCAAAGACTTATGAAATAAAGCATATAAACTATTATTAATAATTTTATGTTAACTATTTGTTGACATGA
This sequence comes from Avahi laniger, assembly GCA_963575035.1. Lineage (NCBI taxonomy): Eukaryota > Metazoa > Chordata > Mammalia > Primates > Indriidae > Avahi > Avahi laniger. Next base: position 63,138 of record CAUYSK010051867.1, on the reverse strand, counting down.
CAATATTTTAGATATATTAAACAAAATGCATTAAAATTAGTTTTACCTGTTTCCTTCTACTTCTTTATTGTAGCTACTAGAAAATTTAAAATTACACATGTGGCTCATATTCTAGTTCTATTTATTGGTAGTGTTACTTTAGACCAAAAAAACAACCACTGTCCAAAGAGTTCTGTGACTCCTGATTCTCACTCCACTGGTTTGTCCCTCAGGTGCAAGCAAGGCTTACAGCCAATCCTGCATGAGTTAAGGCTCTGTCCCACTCTTGTCGCCTCTGAAAGGCAAGAGATTGTTCTATATGACTTCTTTAGGTGGCTTTCTGTTGAAGGAATCTCCTTTTCTACATGCTATTCTTCCCATTTCTAATTAAATTTGCTAAATTTCCATAGTTATGTGAGTGAATGAGCATGAGGGTGTGTTGGTATATCTATGTGTGTACATGCATGTGATAAGCCATAAGGAAATAGCAATGTGGAAGGATGTGTTTTTCCCAATGAAAAAGAAGAAAACCCTAATAGGTAGGTAGGTTGGTAAGAACCAAATATCTGTAGGGGTTGGGGAGAGAGGGGGACATTTCTCCTCTAAAAGGGAACCTCAAGGTGAATTGCTCTCTCCCACTCACCCTCTAAAACATAAGATGTTAACCAGAGACATTTGGGCCAACCCCGCCATCGAGAGGCTCTAGAAAAAGAGATGTTGAGATGAAGCGGGCAGGAGTCCCTTAGAAAAACCTAGGTATCAGTTTTCAAAGGAAAACAACTTGGGTCATTAAATCTGAAATGTTCAATTTCAAATTAAAAGTTTAGTTTATTATATCTCAAACAAGAAGCAGTACAATTAAGCAAAATGTGCACCTAAACTATCAACACGGTTTTGCCATCTTAACAGTAGCTTGTTTATACCAGCAGCCAAGAAGCCTAGAGAGCAGGTGGCAAGGAAATCGCGAAAGGCGTTTTCCACGGCTTGTTGAGAATTGAGTATTTTTCCTTGCAAGAAGTGGTCCAAAGCCTGGAAGAAGTGACAGTCAGTTGGCACAAGGTCTGGTGAACACAGTGGATGACAGAGTGTTTCCAAGTCCAGCCTCTGTAGTTTGAACAGCGTTGTTTGTGCGACATGTGGTCCAGTGTAGTCTTGCAGGAGGATCGGCCTGTCTCTATTGACCTATCTCGGCTGCTTAATTGCAAACATCCTCATCATTTCATCCAATTGGTTGCCGTGGACATCCACTGTAATCTGTTGACCAGGTTTCATGAAGCTGTAGTGGATAATACCAGCACTGGACCACCAAACACAAACCATTAGCTTTTTTTGATGAATATTTGGTTTTGGACTATGTTTTGGCACTTCAGCTTTATGAAGTCAAAAAGAATCCATTTTTCATCACACATAACAATATGGCATAGGAATAGTTCACCTTTATGTTGTGACAGCAAAGAAAGGCAAGCTTCGAGACGATTCTCTTCTGACGTTCATTTAATTCATGTGGTACCCATCTATCCAGCTTCTTTACCTTGCCGATTTGTTTCAAATGGTCCAATATTGTTGGAATAGTAATGTCAAACCTTGCTGCTAATTCATGCATAGGTTGAGATGGATTCACTTCCACTACAGCTTTCAGCTCATCATTATCCACCTTGGTCTCAGGTCACTCACGTGGCTCATTTTCAAGATTAAAATCACCAGAATGGAACTTCTCAAACTATCGATGTACTGTGTGTTCATTAGCCACATCCTTCCCAAACACTTCATTGACATTTCAAGCTGTCTGTGCTGCATTGGTTTCAAGACAGAACTCGTATACAAAAATAACACGAATTTTTGACTTATCCATGATTTTACAAAAGTTGCTCCAAAAAAAAATTAGGGTTGGGTGCAGTGGCTCATGCCTATAACCCTAGCACTCTGGGAGGCCGAGTGGGGAGGATTGCCTGAGCTCAGGAGTTCGAGACCAGCCTGAGCAAGAGCGAAACCCCATCTCTACTATAAATAGAAAGAAATTAGCCAGACAACTAAAAATAGAAAATATTAGCCAGGTATGGTGACATGCACCTGTAGTCCCAGCTACCCAAAAGGCTGAGGCAGGAGGATCGCTTGAGCCCAGGAGTTTGAGGTTGCTGTGAGCTAGGCTGACACCACGGCACTCACCCAGGCAACAGAGTGAGACTCTGTCTCAAAAAAAAAAAAAAAACAATTTTTTTTGAAAGATAATCACAAGCCAAAATGTGTGTTTGAAACAATGAGGATGTACCTTCATAATAAAAAAAATAACACCAAAAAGTGTCAAAGTAAAATGTCAGAAATAGCAACTGTCAAACTTCGTACTTAAGGAAATTGGACGTTTAATACTTAATAATATAATAAATAGTTGGGGGTGGGGGAAAGCCTGGAGGCCCTCACACAGGGTGTTTCACAGTCCCTTTAAACCAATCTGAATCACAGAAATTTTCAATGGTCTGAAAATTGAAGCACTGACTTGCACTAATGCAACAGGTTTTAGTAAAGGAAGTATTGCTATCCAGGTCAACTGGCCTGGCCTGCTCCCATGAATAGTCAGTCACCAGGGCTTGGTTTTTTGGCAGTTAACTGTTTACAAACAAATGGTAGAAAGGCCTTGGTGCTCAAAGTGTGGTCCCTGGACCAGCAGCAGCATCACCTGGGAGCTTGTTAGGAAAAGTCTTCGATCCTACCCCAAAATCAAGTTTAAAAGACTCTTGTTAAAATGCAATGAGATTCTGCATTTTAACAAGAAGATCCTCGTGTGATTCGTGTACGCATTAAAATTTGAGAAGTACCTGAAGTTTAACCTTCTGGCCATATTCATTTGCTTAACAAACTTTTTTGGTAAATAAACAATGGCAGTCTTTCGTCTGAGTTAGAGTCTTTGGAATTTTCCCCTTTGGGGAATCTTTCTGTTTTTCTTTTTCTTTGGACTGTAGCTAATAATACAGAATGTTTTTTAAGTAAATCAGTGGTTCCAGGTGGTTCTTGGATGGGAGCCCTGTAACAAGGCTATAAAAAGCCAGATATTTCTCTTGTAAGTTTCCAACTTAAGTATTCCCTGAGGCAAATAGCTTCGTCCTTAGGGAGACAAATAATTTTATGTCAAAGAGACAAGTATCTGTGTAACTGCCACACAACCCCCATGTACATCAAAATAGGGAAGAAATTGCCAAAATTGACTTTATTTTAGAATGTCACACCCTGACACATGAAAAAGGGACTTTCACACCAAAACTGAGAAAAACAAATTTAATCCACATACTTTTCATATTAGTTAAAATTCTTCTACTGCCAAAAGAACCCTCCTGCTATAAATTTTTTAAAAGTCCATTATCCCTTAATTGTTTTTATATCCTTCCCAGAGCTTATAATATTACCACTGTGATTATCTAATAAATTCTCCATCCATTTACTCTCACCAAGGAGCAAAAGAAAATGCACAATGAGAATATTGAGTATTTTGAAATAAGGCATTAATTCTTCAATGGAATTGTTAGCAAGAGAACTTTCAGGTTCAAATACAAATCCAAAACTTGAGAGAAACTTTTTCAAAATATCCAAAGACAGTAAAAACAAATTAACATGGGTAAATGTACTTAGATGTATGGTATCACAAAGCAAATCTCAGTACATAATAATCATGTATTGTGTATCCATAATCATGTATTGATATATAATATCAACCATTTGGTATTATATAATACTACCTGATACCAATCATTTGAATAATCATGACTTGATAGACTCTATTAAGTCTTTGCATTTAAAAACTCAGTGTTTACTGACCATCTGCATTCAAGCTACTCATATATTCATATCTGATTGACTACATGGATCATTATTAGTTAATCATGCCTGGATATTTTGCTTCGTGGCATTTGTAATACATAATTCATCAAAAAGAAATTGCACAACAAAAAAACCTGGCTAAATCCAAATTTCTAGTTCAAAATACATCCTCTGAATAGCAAAACAAAACAAAGAACCTAATTAAAAAATGGGCAAAAAACCTGAATAGACATTTTTCCAAAAAAGACATACAAATAGTCAGCAGTTATATGAAAAGGTGCTAAATATAACTAGTCATCAGGGAAATGCTAATCAAAACCACAGTGAGATACCACCTCACACCCGTTAAGATGGCTATAGCCGCATAATATTCTGAAATTAAAAAAAAAACCTTAAAAAAAAAGTCTAGAGATAACAAGTGTTGGTGAGGGTGTAGAAAAAGAGAATGCGTTTACACCGTTGGTGAGTATATAAATTGGTACAGCCATTATGGAAAACAGTATGGAGGGTCTTCATATTTAAAAAAAAACTCTAGGTACAAGTTTTCAAAGGAAAACTAAATAGTTTGGGGAATGGGGGGAAGCCTGGAGGCCCTCACATAGGGTGTTTCACAGTCCCTTTAAACCAATTCGAATCACAAAAATTTTCAGTGATCTGAAAACTGAAGCACTGATTTGTACTAATGTAACAAGTTTTGGTAAAGGAAGTATTGCTATCCAAGCCAACTGGCCTGGCCTGCTCCCGTGAATAATCACCAAGGCTTGTTTTTCTGGAGGGGTAGTAAAAAATCTAAAATGGGACTACCATGCAATGCAGCCATCCCACTATTGGGTATATATCCAAAGGAAATAAAATCAATGTCTTCAAGAAATATCAACACCCCTATTTTCATTGCAGCAATATTCACAATAGCCAAGGTATGGAATCAACCTAAACGTCCCATCGATAGATGAATAAAGAAAATGTGATGTGTATGTGTGTGTATATACACATGCACACACACATACACACACAATAGAATATTATTCAGCCACAAAAAGGAAGAAAATCCTGCCTTTTGCAACAACATGGATAAACTGGGAGAACATTACACTAAGTGAAATAAGCCAGACACAGAAAGACAAATACTGTGTGATCACACTTATATGCGGAATCTTAAAAAAGTTGAACTCATAGAAACAGAGAGCAGAACAGTAGTTCCCAGGGGCTGGAGGAAGAGGAGTCAAAAGATGTTGGTCAAAGGATGCAAACATTCAGTAATAAGATGAATAAGATATGGGGATCTGCCATACAGCATGGTGACTACAGTTACTAATAATGTATTGTTCGCTTGAATTTGCTAAGAGAGTAGATCTTAAGTGTCCTCACCACACACACACACACACACACACACATAAAATGGTAAATAGTGTGGTGATGGATGTGTTCATTTAATTGTGGTAATGATTTCACAACATATATCAAATGTATCAAATCACCATGTTGCATACCCTGAATATATACAATTTGTTAAATGTACCTCAATAAAGCTGGAAGAAAAAAAATACACCCTCTTTCAATGCAGCTGAAACAGATGGAGAAGACTATGTTGCCACAGTGATGAGTCTCTTTAAACTCATGACCTTCAACCTCACGTAGACCTGGACTGGTTCCTGCCTCCAAGCAGCCATACCGTTTTTCCTTAGTTTATTCGCTATCCCACTCCCGTGGACAACTATTTCGCACCTTCTCTCCTCCCTCCAGCCTTCACTATCTGCTTGCTTATTCTCATTTTCATTTGATGAGCTTTCTTCCTATTTCACTGAGAAATTGCAAGAATATGAAGAGAACACCTGCAGACCCCTACCACCTGGAAGGCTGACATTGGCCTGCTGAATTTACCCTTGTCAGACCTGGCTGGATCACTATTGGTTTTTACCAGCCGGGGAGCACCACTTACCATCTCCTTCTTATCTTCCCGGAAGTGCACATCCACAAACATTTTTCCAACAACATAAGGGAGGGCACTTTCGATAAAGTTTACACATTTGTCCCATTGAGGCAGCAAAGTTGTGGTCCCCTGGATTACCTGCGAGAGATCATTGATCCAGAGTGAAGTTCATTTGAATAAAACCTATGGCTGAAAAAAATTCAAACCTGAAGAAAACAGTCTACAAAACATCGCACACCCCAACCCATATACATGTGTCAGACAGCAGAGGCAAAGGTGAAATCGGATGAATAAAAAAAAATCCTGCTTGTCACCAGTTATGTTTAAAACAACATGAAAACGTTTTGACAGTGAAAAATAATGTATTTCTCCTTTTCTTCCAATTTTCTCCATTAAACAAAAGATCTGAACAATGGTATAGCTTTTCCATAGTCCGCAGGGACATGAGAGGATGCTGTTCAGGTGTCCAGATAGTATTTGATATCTACTGAGAACTAAAGTTCTACTAACAAATGTCTAGAATCAATGGGTGACCAAGTTCCTGCCTAAAAAAGGTTTCCTTGTTCCGGGTAGTACACTCGACAAGGCAGACCAGGAGAACACAACCCATCATGAACAACCCAGGGAGAATATTTACATTGTGTCATAGCAAAGAACACACTGGTAAACAAGTAAAATAAAGATGTAAACGCTTTTCCCATCTGTCCCAATTATACCATTACAAGAAAACATTTACAAACAAGTAAGGAGTTTCCAAAGCAGGACCTGGAAGCCTCAGAGGTTTACTTGTGGGGATGAAAGCAGAGAAATAAATACAGTTTAAGTTGCCCTTGGAAGCTGGGGGTGCAGACAGGCAGTGGGGAAGGGAGGTGCTGAGAACGGTGGCCGGAAGCGCCCCCTTGCACAACGTTAGACCCAGGTTGTTGGAGCAGAGTGAATGGGATTAAGGCTTCAGTTCATCTATTCTTCCTCTTCTTTCTGGTAACACAACCCCTCTCAGAGGTAAGGGATAAATCTATTTTTTTTAAAGCTCTAGAGAAAGAGATTCTACCACCTTCTCTGGCAATTCGATATTATATTTAGCACTTCATGACCAAGAAACATCCCCTCATACCCAACCTCAAATTTTCACACACTACTTCTTACACCTCTCTCTCTCATTCTCTTCCCAGTGGGGGTGGGAAGCAGCTGGGTATCATCTTTTATATGATCCACAGGAGTTAAAAATACACACACACACAAAAAAATCTACTTGTTTGGTATCTTAACCCTTTGATATGATGGGAATAAATATAGTTGTTTTATGTTGTTCTCTATAAAGTGGCATAATATTCTAGTGACTTTAAAAGTTCAAAATGTACCCAAATAATTGTACTACTCTTCAAGAGTAATAGCCCATTCAGAATTCCTGTACTTACTAGTTCTTATAATAACAAAAATGTTTGTTAAATGAAATCATAGCTTATAAGATTTGCCATTCACTTAACCTTTTAAGTTGATAGAAAAATAAACCTAAAATATTTTTTTAAAATCACAAAATCCTTAAGTCCTCTAGTGGTGGGAGAATTATCCAGATACAAATTAAAAGTGAAACTTTACCATATACTGCATATATCATGCACATTTTGAATATTCAGAATAATGAGAATAAAAGATAGTTACAAATATATCACTAAGACATGTTAAAACTATAATTACAATGGCTCAGTTAAAAATGGGAAAAAATGGCAATACGTTGATTACAGGGAGTGAAAATAATGTGATGGCCTCAAGTATTGCCCTAAATATCTTTATCTAGCACCATCAAAGTAGTGCTGGAGTGTACTTTATTGCTTGTAAGTTATGCCTAAATAAAAAGAAATAAAGCAAAAAGTAGAGTAGGGCTTGGGCTGCAACCCTCCCTCCCCCATCCAATCCCTAGAGATGATTTTTATTGGATCAGTTAATGGACTATTCCAGCATGCGAAGTTATCCAGGGATGTAACATTGCAACCTTCTTAAACTTACCCGTGAGAATTCCAGCCACCTATACTGAAAGCGCCTGCTGAGGTTTGGAATTCTGGAATAAACCATTCTCCACACCAAATAGTTGGCAATGGTCCTGTTAACAGAGAGACATGCACATTTATCATATTTTAGGTCAATATCTGATGCTCTGCAGAACACCTTGAGAAAAACAGTTGGCAAAGCTCCATGGAGGGACTTCTTGCTCATACAAAAATGCAGAACTGTCATTTCAGAAATGACATAAGATGATACAATGTCAATAAGCACAGTCAAAATTGACTTGCCTTTCACCACCTAATGCAGATAGATGAAATAAAGATTCCAAGCCCCAGGCCTCAGAGTGAACATTTTGCTTTCCTTCTCAGCATATAGAATCCACTGTTGCACAGTCTTTCATGTCTGGAAATTGTGAATACCTCTGAATTACAGCAGGTCTTTAAATAATGTCATTTCATTCAATACCCTTTCGTTATAACATCGATAAGAAAAAAAATCGATTCTGGTCAGGGCCACTGTTTGTGTGGAGTTGCCATGTTCTCCCCATGTCTCTGAGGGTTTTTCCAGTTTTCTCCCACATCCCAAAGCTGTGCACATGAAAAGTCCAAGTTGTCCCAGTTTGAACATGGGTGTGTGCACAACCGTGCCCTACAACAGGATGACATCCTGGCCAAGACTGGGTCCTGCCTGGTGCCCTGAGCTGTTGGGATGGGCTATGGCCACCCAAGATGCTGACCTGCAATCAGCAGGTCAATAATTAGCTTGTTTTTATTCATCTTTCTTAAATGTATGTATAGCTCACCTGTATTTCAGTGTTTAATACTAGAAGTGTTTGGGTCTTTATTTAGAAGTCTGGTGATATTTCTATGACAAGAAACAAGCTATAAGAACTGAACTCTTGTTTATATCAATTATCCTCTGGTAAAATTGGTTTCTTTATAAGTCATTTTGCTTAAAGTCATAGTTTCCAAGAACCCATCCATGACATTAAGTGAGGACTTACTGTATTAGGTGACTTGATAAAATGCACATGTATTCTTTGCCTTTGGCAACTAACAGCAAAATATTGGCTAATACCAATTATCTAAATTTGTACACTAGTTCTCTATTTACTAAATATCACTTAAGCCCTCTGATTTCATCTTTCCTTGTCATACAATGAGGATGATCTGTACCTTATGGGATTATTGTGAGGTCAAAAAAAAATAACAAAATGTTTGACAAAGAGCAAATTCCTAGGTTTGTCATCTACTTCCAAATGTATGAACAATCCCATATGCTCACGTAATGCCCATGATACATATTCTTTTAAATCTGTTACATTTTAAGTGTTGCCTTTTTCTATAAGCAAAAGATAACCTGACCTCAGAAGGATGTGTGACCTGAGTTAATTTCTAACTCAATAGTGATGATGTATTTTTAACGACCCATCCCCTCCCAGCCCTGCCATTACCATGGTGACTAATAACACACATTCTTGAGATGGCTGTCCAGTTAGAGACCATGTGAGAGCAGTGTGACATGATAATGCCAACCAGCCCATCAAGAACAATGCACATTCTCATTTGCACGGTGCTCTGACACAGTGGACATGCACTCCTATCAGTGAAATATTTTTCAGCATATATACCTAATATGTGGATGTTTAATTTATATAAACTAACAGACTGTTAGGAAGATTTTTAACAAATATAGAAATAAAAATTTCAAAAGATGAGATAAAATGAAATATCTTCAGAAGTCATTAATCTTTCAAACACCACTAGATTAACTCTTTAAGACACATTATCCATACAGGATTATGTTAATGCAACAATGACAATGGGTATAAATCCACATTTTATATTGTCTTCTTATTTCAAAACTTGTTGACATGTTCTTGTCAGATCTGGTTAGACTGCCATTGTTTTTCTTTCATCATCTGGCTAACTTAGATGACATACTAGCCTGGGAGAAGGGTTACTTCTGCCATTTTCTAGCTGTTCACTTGTGCTTACATTATTAGTAATAGTTTCAATTTCTGTTTCTCTGTAAGAATTTTTAAGCCACTTGTCCATGTTGTAAGGATTAAACTAGATAAGCTAGATAATGAAATTGATAAATCTACAGGTATATGCAAACAGCTGAAGATTATTTTTAATACATCAAATTAAAACAAGCCAGTGGAAGTGACACTGCTTCCACTCCTTTGCCATATGGATCAAATGAAGGGTCCATGGCCATCAACATGGAACTCAATAAAGCCTAGTTATTTTTAAATTTAGGAAAAAACAAAGATAGAAGTCCTAAAGTTTTCTTCTTGGGCCCAATGGATCTTGTTGGGGTATGCACACTCCCCCGCTCAGAGACCGCTGTCCTAAACGGCAAAGTCTAGGCCTCATCCATGCTCTGTTGAGGCCACTATAATAAACATGTAGTTTTAGGTCACTCCTTTGGCTCTTTTGCATTCACATCCCTGCAAGACAAAAAGTGCTTCCTGAGCACTTAATGTAGGCCAACTATTGTGCCAGATGCCATGAGGAATGTAAAGAAATAGGAACCCAGCACCTGTAGTTAGAGAACTCAAAGTCTAGTTGGGAACACAGGATTTCAGATTTCAGCTTGGTCATATAATGGAGTTTTTTAATTGAAGGAACACACTGTAAGTACATAAAGGATCTTTCTGTCATTCACTCAGTCAACACATCCTGAGCATCCATGTATGTACTGATAGTTCTAGGGGCTGGGGAGATGGAAAGGTGAGAAAGATATAGTCCCTGATCTCCTGAAGCTTTTAGCTGAGCAGAGGAGATGAGGCAAGTGCATAATGATTTGACAGACCCTAGCACCCAAAAATGTATGCAAGGTACTTCACAGGAGGGACAGCAAACTGAGGGGTGTGGGTAGGCTTCATGAGAAGGACATGCCTAAAGAGTGGAAGGATTTGGTGTGTGAAGCAGGAACATGAACTCTGGACAGGCTAAATAGTGGCTAAATTGGCTTATGTGTTAGAGCAGACAATGAGCAGGGTCATCAATCAAGGAAGTAGCCAGAAAGACCCACATTGGGGAGACACAGGCAGCGATCAGGGTCTAGTGTCTAGGACATCAACGGGCAGATTCTGACCCTAATGAAAGGTCTTTATGTTCTTTGTCCTTAAAATATTGCTTGCTTGGCGTGTGAGCCATGCTGGATCCATAGATGCAGGTTAGCAGGAGTTCAACAGCTGGCAGACGTCTTTCCATGAATTCAAAAGATATTCCCTCAAGGGGGTGGTGATATGCCAGATGAATTGGAAAATTGTTAGACTGGGGCCTGATGGTAATGGTAGAAGGGAGAGTATGGCCATGTATACTGGGGTTTTAGAAGTAGGGGCCGTTCCACCTTCCCTGAAATCATCCCATATAGGAATCTCACATTATCTATGATCTTCACAGCAGTGCTATAAGAGAGATGTTGTTATACCCACTTTACATATAGGAAACTTGTGGCCTAGGACCATTAAGTAAAATCATGATCACATATTCAATGGGTTTCAAACTAGTAGAATCACCAGGGGAGTTTTAAAAATTCCAGACACTTAGGCCACCCCAGATCAATTAAATTGTAATCTCTAGAGTGAGACCCAGCATAAATATTGTTTCTAAATCTCCCCAGCTAAGTGCAATGTGTGGCCAAGTTAGGGAACCACTGTAGTAAGTGATGGAGGCTGGACCAGACCCAGGAATGTCTAACTCTAAAGCCTGCTTTTCCGTGTGCCACAGAGTGATGAATTAAAGCCTCTAATTCAGCTAAGATTTTTTAACCAGTCACAGAGACCCCAAGACACTCCAACAAAGGCACTTCGCAGAAATCTGTGGGCATGAAAAGAGAACAGTGAGGTCTCCCTGGCCAAGGCATTACTAAGATGATAGTATAACGACAAGACCTCTGAGAGCTGGAAGAGGGAACGCGGGGAAGCTCACACAGCGAGACAATGGCATTGATGAGTTTCTTCAGGGTGTTATAAATATACTGAACAGAACACCATGGAGCACAGCTTTGGAGTGCTAATATTACCACGCCAGGAACAGATATGGCCATAATGACTGAATCACTGCCACCTAATGCTCAGATACAACAAAAAACAAAACAAAAATCAGACTCAGCAACAGTTCTTAAAAATAACACATAATATCTTTTTTTTTTCCAAAAAGCATTTTGAGCAGTATGGTAATTTCCCCAAATGGCAATAAATACAGTAGAGAAAGGCAAAGCAGCCCAGAAGAGAATCCACCACCAAGAGAGCAATAAGAAATTATTTCCTAAAGCTTCTTTCTGACCCAAAGAATTTTTTATTTTCAGATTTGGGATGCTCATTTGGTAAGTATAATGCAAATATTTCAAAATCCAAAGAAATCCAAAATCTGAAACACTTATGGTCCCGAATATTTCAGATAAGTGATACTTAACCTGTAGTGACAGTTTACATTTGTGTTACATTTAAGAGAGTATAAAATACCTTCTTTGATCCTCATGACAGTGCTGCAGGGTGGTTATTATTGTCCCCATTTCCAGATGAAGAAAACAAAGGTCAGAGGTCAAAGGATTTCAAAGAATGCGTCAAATCCAGGACTACCATTTGGGTCTTCAGATTCCAGAGCTTGCATTTGCTCCTCTCAGTCATACTACCTGAGGTGCACCAGAGATGGTCTTCTCAAAGGTTCACAAAGCCAAAGAAATCCTCCTAAATCCTGCAGGCTGCCCAGAGGCAGCCACTCCCCAGTGCTAGCATCACCACCTCAGCTCCACCTCAGACCATGAGGCATTAGATTCTCATAAGGAGCGCAACCTAGATCGCTCACATGTGCAGTTTACAGTAGGGTTCTCACTCCTATGAGAATCTAATGCCCCTGCTGATCTGACAGGAGGCGGAGCTTATGCATGGATGTGAGCGATGGGGAGTGGCTGTAAATACAGATGAAGCTTCCCTCGCTCACCCGCCACTCACCTCCTGCTGTGTAGCCTGGTTCCTAACAGGCCACTGACTGATAACTGTCTGCATCCCAGGAGTTGGGAAACACAGCCCTAGATCACCCTCAGAAGAGCTGAGTCCCATGAGAGGTACACATAGCAGCATATTTTCCAGGTAAACCTTTGGAAACATGCAACAAGAATCATCTTACTTTAAAGTACATCGTGCTTGCTTTATATGAAAATAAAACAAAGACAGGGAAGCTAACAGGGGCTTGGCAAAACTCCAAGGGTTTGCTTTAGGCCAGCCTGCAAAAAACAATTCCAGTCCAGACGATCTCCATGAGGCCAGGCCTGCCCAGGAAGAGGAGCCCAAGTCAACTCTCTCTGATACCATCCTTCCTCAGCCTCTCCCCTTCCCCCTCTTTCTCCTCATATCAAAGTATTAATAGATGGTAAAGCATCTGAGGCAGCCTCAAGTCAGGAGTGGAGAGGAGAGTTGAAGGAGTCAGAAAGGGAGAGAAGTCTGTAGTGTCCCTCACTTGGTGACATGCTAGTGAATGTTTACCAATTGCCTTGTCAAGAAAAAAAATGATTTGCAGCATTTGCCAATTTCCATGGTACAAAACTCCCACCGGGTGGATTTCAAACTATCAAAGTGAGATCACTGAACATGGAGTTAGGAAGAGATGCACACAACTTGGGAATCAAGCACATCACTGCCTCCTCACCCCATTTCCTCCTCAAACACCAACTCCTCTTCCCCACAGGCAGCCTCCACGTCATGTCTCCAATGACATGCCATCAGATGTCCAATGTGCATGGCAGGAGTCAGAGGGAACACAGCCAGGAAGCATCTGCCATTGAAAGAAAAGTGTTCATTTCAAGAAAATGAGATAAGTTCTTTGATAGAGGTGTGTCTAGGGAAACTCCAACTCCTTTTCCTCCTAGGCACACAGACTATATTTCCCAGCCTTCCCTACAATTAGATGAGTCATGTGACTGAGTTCTGGCTTATGGAATATGAATAGAAGTGACATACCCCACATTTAGGCCTCCCCACAAAAATCTATGTGATCTTCTACCATCTCTCTTTCCCCATCCACCAGCTGAATGCCAAAAACCCAGAGGAGGGAAGAGCCACAAGATGGAAGGAACCTGGGTTCCTGAGTCACTGCTTGGAAGAAAGCTGCCTGACAGGAACATCCATATTGGACTATTCCATGAAGAGTGTATAATTTAGCCAATGAGAGTTTCGAGGTGCTTGTTACAGCAACTGGCATATCCTGAACTGAAATGGTAACTATGGGGACCCAAGAAGACCTTTCCTCAACTAGCCTTGTAATGTTACACGAGTGAGGATCAAACATGATCAGCAATGTAAACACTTCACAATGGCAAGCAAATAAAGTGTTGTAAGTCTTCTCAAGATGCATATAATGTCTTGAAATCTCACAAGAACACACAGAATACAAGTCATTTTTGACGCACTGGTTATTGAGATTTGGTTTTTGTCTTTATTTTTAAATGAAGTTTTCTATGTACATAATGTCTGCAGGTAATTTTTCTATCTATATTTTTTCTACTGCTGTTCACTATGTTTACATTTTTCCAAGTTATCATTTTGACAGGAGTAAAAGCTCCCTCTAATCATGGTCTTTCCCATTGTTATGAAAAGTCCTGCAATTCCAAGATATAATCATCACCACAGAAATGATTTTTCTAATATAGTAAACCAAGTTCCAATCTATCCCCTGATTATAGAGTAGGCTTCTTTGGAAATAAAATTAATACAATGTCCAGAAGTACCTATGATTGTGCAACAGAAGGTAACACAGACACAGAAGAAATGACTCACTAGGTGCTGAAGAATGAATACATAGCATGGCAAACTGTACCTTTTGATGGAAATTACCGCCAAAATTTAAAATGTGCTCAATGACTCAATGGGATACGGGTAGAAAATCACTTGGGTCACATTGTATAATATTTCAGAGCTATGAAGTACTTACACAGAAATTTCCTAATGCAGTGATTCTCCTTTCCGCCCCTCTCCAATAAAGCTAATCATGACTATCCCAAGGTGCTTGTTTAATATACAGATTCCTGGGCGTCCCACAAAGCTCTACTCTATCAGACTCTATGGAGGAGGGCCTTAGAATCCATATTTTTAACAAACACTCCAGGTGATGCTGCTGGCATTATTGGCCCATGGAACACATTTCAAATAGCAAAGCTCTACCCCAAATACACTTACCTTCCTCTAGATTCAACTTTCATTTATTAATAGAAAAAAATTTTTTAAGTCACTACTTATCTCTAAATGATAGAATTTTAAGTTAATTTATCATTTCTTCTCTCCTTTTTCTGTATGTTTTCCTCAATGAACGTGGATTACCTTTATTATCAGAAGATATCTTTAAAAGAGCAGCTCTTCACAAGTTTCTAAATGTTTCCATAGGTGAGGATGCATGCTACACTTTATTGACTTAACTCCTTGGACTTTTGTAGGTGCCTTTTTTTTTTAACATAACTCCTGACCACATAGCCTTGTCTGAGACCAAATAAGAAAATATGATTTTTAATCATGGCCCAGCAATTAGCTCAGTAAATTGTTTCATAAACTAGTTGACCTTTCTGTGATTCATTTTCTGTAGTCAAATCTGAATGCCTTAATGAATATGTAAAATTCTCTTTCCTGGGCATTTTTAGAATGCCTTTTCTTTGTAGCACTAATCTAGCGAAAGCAACAAATTCTAAAACATTCTTTAAAATAAAAAATACCTAACAGTTCCTAAAGTTGTTTCTCAGTGTAATTTTTCTACAGCTCTCCAAGTGGTCTTGTGTATTTTTAATATAGGTACTTTGGTTTATCGCCAGAAAGTGACTTAGTGGCCAAAAAGAAATTGGGGGGTGGGGATGGCAGCAAAAGATGAAAAATGAACTAGGGAAAAAAAAGATGTTCGTACAGAAATCTTAGAAAATAACATCATTATATAACTATTCTCAAAACTCATAAGCAATTTAGGCTCTCAGAGAGAACAGTATAGAGAAAGACCAGAAATACGGGGCAAAAACATTGTGTGTTTGTTGTCATCGCAGTAAGTAAATTACATCAGACATTGGTTTTGGCCAATTGTTACAAAGAGTGTCAGGATTTTCCCTGTGACTCTTGTTGTAACATTCTTTACAAACAGTTTTCAAAGAAAGTGAGAAGGAAGGCTCTTATAATGTAAAGAAAAGAGAAAAGTCACAGTAAAATTCACATGAAAATTCTTACTTCTTCCTCTCAGAGCTTAATATCCTAAACAAATCTTTAAAGTACTGGGGGACGCGGACCACCACGTTCTCTGAGGGGCCGATGTCTTTCAGGTCGGGGTAGAGTCTGGCATCAATGACCTTCTTGATGTAGCCCAGCCAGTCAAACTGAGGGAAGAGAGAAAAAAAAAAAAACAGAGTGAGAGAACTTCTGTTAGGCAGCAAGTAAGAAAGGCAAATAATTAAAGATGCAACTGCTCAAATCTAGAAAACAAACTCCTGATCATTGCCACCCAGACCTATTGCTTTTCTTCCTCCCATATTCTCCCGCTTCCCTTCCTCTCTCTCTGTCCTGTACTCTCCCTTACTTCCATACACACACAGATGCAGATGCCACAGTACATCACTGGTCTTCTAACACAGCCTTTCTTAACACAGGAGGAAACAAGCAGCAACAAAAAGTAACATGCCTCCATTCTTCAAAGCATCTCTATCTCACCTAAAATACCATTTGGTATATTTTAAATTGGCTACCCTAAAAGTCATTTCCCAGCCTTTTCTCCCTTGCCTGTCTCCACTATTGAAATGGAAAACAAATTACTCAATGCCCAGCCTCCCCTGTAGTAAGGGGTGGCCACATGACTCAATTCTGTTCAATAATAAATAAATGGAAGACATCTGGAGATATTCTGGAAAGGTTTTTTGTTTTTTCTGGTAAAAAAGAGTTAAACATGGCCATTACTGGCCCTTCCCCTCCTTTCTGCCCTGAGGGCAGATTGGCATATGGAGCTGTGGTAGCCACCTTGCAACCATGAGTCATCAAACATGAAGTCAAAAAGCCAATAGACCAAGGAGAGTGGAATGGAAAGATAGAAAGAACTTGGGTTTTTGACAACATTGTTAAACAGCTGAACCAACACCAATAACCACCTATGTCTAGACTTTTGCCTCATAAGAAAATGGGGTTTAAGTTTTTAAGCCACCGTTGGAAAAATTTTCTCTTCCCTATAACAGAAGGCATTCCAGCGCAAAGACAAGGAATATTTTATGTGATTGTTGACAATGATGATGATAACCAAAAAGACTGGTAGTAGGTTTTACAAGGCAGAAATTTACGCACAGATGAAATGACCAGTTAAGAGAAAGTTTTCTGGATCGTTTTCACCAACCTGGGGAATCATAGCACTCAGTTCAGAAATGTTCATTTTGTTGTACATGGCCTCACTGGTTCGGTTTTCATGTGGAATCATTATCTGTTGGAGAGGGACTTTGGTTATTTTTTTTAAATGAACCAATTCTTACTGCATGACTACTTTCTATATGTGCCAAAACATCTGGACAGTATTATAAAGTTTTTTCAAGATTTTGGTGTGGTGCCCAACTGGAGGAAGAGGAAAAAAAGACAACATTTTAGGCAGGATTAAGATTAAGAAACTGAAAAGAAACTTTCATGTCCTCTTCCATGTGAAATATTGTTCCCAGTACAAAAAGAACTATACAGAATGTCCCCCTCATCTATAATGTGGATGGACAAAATCTATTCCTGGCTTGTTTTTGACAGCCAAATTGAAGTTGGACAATTGAGGCAAACATCCCACTTTCCCCTGTGGTCTCCAGATAATGATCTCAATACAGACCATCCCTTTATCTCTAGGGGCAAATTTTCACTGATGAACACGAGACTATCTGGATACTACTACTATCCACAATCATGTTGTCAACAGCTCATTTCTTCATTTTCCCCTCTTGTCTCTTTGGCCTTGAGATTCCCCTAGCTGTGTTTCCGGGGATATGGATTCAGTTATCACCTAAACACATTTCACAACCTGCCTCTCCAGCCCTGACTCTATACTGTTTCCATTCCCAATACTCATGTTCT
Organism: Avahi laniger; assembly: GCA_963575035.1. NCBI lineage: Eukaryota > Metazoa > Chordata > Mammalia > Primates > Indriidae > Avahi > Avahi laniger. The sequence continues at coordinate 45,346 of CAUYSK010051867.1, read as the reverse complement.
TGGCCATTTGGTCAACACCAAATCTAAGCTTCTAGCCTCCTCCATGTTTAATCTAATCTAAAAACAGCAGCAGTGATTGTCTTCCTCAAGGGCCACCTTAATCACCTCCATTGACAGGCAGTAGCTCCCAAAGCCACTCCTGAATCGCATCATGATTTTGTCTTCAGCCTATCCATCATCCAATTCCCTTGTATTAAACTTGCCACCTCCCACTGCACACGTGACTCTTCCACCCTTGAATCTCCTAACCATCATCACCATCTCCATGGTTTTAACTATGATTCAAGGCTGCCTGAGATTCACCATCCCTAGCAAGCCTTTCCAATTAAACTCCACTTGGTTCCAATCACAAGGGCCACTCCATCAGCAAGCCCTCTCCTTGTGAACACATATCTCTAGCTGGGATTGGTTAAACACACACTTCCATGGCTGTATTTACAAGGACTTATTTGTGTTTGACTTGGCTGTCCTGTCTTCCCAGCTTCAGAAGTTCCCCTTGGACTATGTGCCTCACTGATTTTGAATATATCCAGTGGCCTGCGGTGTAAGAGATGGAGGTGAGCATTACTAGCAGGCTACAAATCCTCACACTGTGGCTTTTTCAAGGCAAAATCACAGAGGGCTGAGTGGCAGACGTTTGTCCTCTCTTTTCTAAATGCTTCAGTGCCCTTAGCTTCTCCCTCCTCACCCTCCACAGGGAGACCATGTGTAACTTACAAACAGCTTCCTGGATCTGCGTGAATCATTGCCTCAGAGAATGTCCACACTCCTCTTCCACCCACTTCCTCTCCTCCCTCGGAGTCTCACAGCCCCAGGTTGGAGCCCTATGGCCTCAGAGCTGATTTCAGCTCTCTGCCAGCTACTCTCCTCCACACAATGGATTTGTCACTTCATTTAGCCTCTTGACTATTCCCAGTCTTGCCTCAGCCCAGCTGTTTTTAGTTCCCTTTTTGGTCCAAATCCCTGGCTCAGGACAAGGCCTTCACTGCTATGTAACAGCTTCAGTCCAAATTAGAGCTCTGGGCCTCCTATTTGCCTGAGAAGGGAATCCAGACAGCCTCTAGACATGGCTTAGAAGCAGTCTTTGACTTCAAAACATCTTGCAGCAGTCTTCACAGTTTTCCGAGATGACATGCAGGAATGAAACTTTTTGCACTGCAAGTAGGAATTTGGAGAGAGGCATATGCAGACATCATCATAGCAGAGAGAGAGAGATGAATTCCTCTTCCCTTATCCTTTACCCCTACTCCATACCTCAACACACCAGCACCCCCTCAAACACAAAACCAACAAACACTTGGACTCTCGCTCACCTCAGGATTTTTACCAACTTCCTTCATAGAAAACTACCAACCCACATGCAAAAGTCTCTTGGGAAAAGTAGCATTTTTTGCATTACAGGGTTTCCTCACAAGCAGATTTCACTATATTTGTTCCCTCTAGGCCTAGGACCATACAGAGATTTTACACTTTGGTTCTTCTAGGAAAAAAAGTTATTCTATAAATGATGCTAACTACTTTGGATTTCTTGTTATTCTCCCACAAGTTTGTTTTCATATCTTTTTGTCTCTACCATGAGCCTAGAAGAATTTAAGGTGATTTACATAGAACATGTAATTCTGTATCATGCATATGACACAATAACATTCATTCACGTAGGGCAAGAAAAGAATGAAAAACGGAGGTATGTACGAAGTAGCACCAGAAATGTAGGTTAAAAATGCTATATAAAATTTTATATCCAGTATTGGTGGACAGACTTCCCCGAACCCAGAACTTAGGTCAGACTGAGTTTGAGTGGGAGTGGTATAAAATATAGATACTGGATTAAAAGCAACCTTCCATTCAAGTCAAATCAATAAGGATTTATTCAATATCTATCTTCTATTTGAGCCAAACAGGAGTTTCTATAGGAAAATAGAGAGTCTCTGTGCTGCTACGCTATGGCCACAGCTGAGCAACATATGCACATTGAATGGGCTCAAACCAGGGAGACAGAAGGAACAAAGAACTCTTCTTTCTGTAATGGTTCTTTTCTTGTTATTTCCCAGAGGAGGCACTATTAGTTCTACCTTGAACTCAAAGGGCAATGACACAGAATGGTATTATTTAGTTGCAATGTATATGTTTATTCAGGATATACTGCCTTTAAAATAAGAAAAAGAAAAGGAAAGGAAGAGATTTTCAATTAAGACTTACCTCAGCTATCTTAATTTCCAATCTAAGCACTGACTTCATGTCATGCTCTGCTCGGGAGGTGTTAGCTCCTAAAAGCACGGCAGTATCCACCATGAACTTGTAAAGGGCATCTCGATACTATAAGAGATATAGAAGCAAGTGACCATGACAACAGCCTATTAGGAAATATGTTTCAGAGACGTAGAAGAGCAGAAACAGCAGGTGGAAATAAATGTCCTTTACTTCTACTCTGTATTCAAAGTACAGTATAGGCATTATGCAATACCAGCCACCCACCTACCACTTTGGGAGAAAAAAGAGTGATGGCTACTTGGGTACTGTTTCCATGACAGACAGAGATGCCCAACCAGTCCAGCCATCAGGCATCAAGAGAACTAGTTTTCTGGCAACCAGCAATATTGTGGAGATACGAAATATCTCCAAATGAGCCCAGAATAGAAAGTTAAAGGTCAGACATCCTCTTTCCAGGCAAGTGACGTTTTAATAAAATAATGGGAGAGAACTGTTTCTAAAAGCAGGAGGCCTGATCCGTGAAGACTGGTGAGAGGTGTGATTTATTCTCTTCCAGCTCAATTTACCCACCTTCACACTAAGAAATAAAAGACCAGTGATAGCAGCCCTGTGTCTTTTCAGTTTTGTACAATTTTCACAAAGTTCTCTTCCCTAGCTCAGAGAGAGGAGAGAGGAATGATGATGAGAAACCTAGAAAATGACAAATATGGGATTTCCTTCCTCCATGCTCATAAATCCATTTGGGGGTTATTCATATGTCACTGCGTTGGGGGGAAAACTTTACATCATGAGAATTAAAGAATCTCATTGGGCTCTCCTCTCATTTCAGATATATTTGTAAGAACTCAGTACACCAGGTATCAAATGACCTCCTCATCATGCTATGGGAATAAGATTTCCTAATGTATACCTTGCCTCTGTAAGCTATTCTTACTGTGTGTATGACCTCAGGACCTATACAGTGCTTGGCATATAACAGGCCCTTAATAAATATTTGTTGAATCAGTAAGCAAGCTTTAAAAATAGTCTTAATTAAAAACAATGTTTTACGATTCCCAGTTCAATCCAAAAATATTTATTGAGTGCCTACTCAATACACATGCAAAGTGGTTTGCTGGGCACTCTGCGTATATGTTGGGGGAGGGCAGTTCAGACGAAAAGTTAAATAATATTTGAGTCTTATTCTCAAATCGTGATCCAGTGAGGGAGATAAACACATAATTATTAATTGTAACATTAGAGATACCAAAATAAGTTCCATAATAAGGCTACTACCTGCTTGGAAACACAAGAGCCGGAGAAGAATTCCAGCCTGGAGAAACAGGGAACATGGCATTTGAAAGAGACAGGTTCATAAGCAGTGAGAATCCTACTGTGGGGTGGGAGAGCTGCTTTTTTGGGGGGAAGAAAAAAAGTAGTTGAAACAGGAAAGATGGTTTGGGTCAAGTCATGAAGAGGCCTTGAAAGCTCTCTAAGGAATGGAGACCCTATCTTGGGAGCAGTACTTTGAGAACAGAATTTGTCAAGTGGTGTTAAGCAGGCACCTGAACAAAGGGGAAGTGACAACAGGTAGAAGGTTACTTGCTATAGTCAAGGCAAGAGTTAACAAGGATCTAACCTAGGGCAGTAAGGATAAAAAGGAGGCACCAGGTGGATGGAAGAGATATTTTGAAGGTGGAATGACTAGGATTTGACTGATTGGTTATAGGGGGAGATGATTTCAAGTCTCGTTGCTGAGACTCCAGCAAAAACAGAGGGCTCCCCCGAGGTTGGCAAAACTTCATTCTGTCCACTTTCAAGAAGGAAAATTTGCCAATCTCCTTTGACGAGTGTCCTCAGCCAGAAAGTTGCTTAGGATCTTAGCTAGTTTCCTGTCTTCCAGACCCTTCTACATATAGAGGTTTTATCAGCACAGAGCCAGGGGACATAGGTCTGAGGCTCCTTCAGAAGTTTGATAAAGTTTCTAAAATGAATTGAAAGTGCCAGAAATGAACCAGTTCTTTCCAATCTCTAAGAAACTGCTAGGTTTCCAAGCCAACGCAAGAGGTCTAACGTGATTGATCTTTCTGGTTCTCATTAACCCTCCATTAACCTGGGGCGCCTCTTAAAATAAGATTCCCAGACTCCATCTCAAGTCCACTAAGTCAGACTCTCCAAGGCTGTGCCCCAAGAATCAACATTTAATGGAAGCTTCCCAGGTGATTCTTAAGCATTACAATTTGAGAACTACTGGCCTCCTGCGTATCCCTTCTCATGCTTTATTTCTGCAATGGATAGTGAGCTCTCCATACTTCTGAGGAATGACTGCAAGTTCATTTCTTGGTTACTTCATTCAGGTGTACTGTCTTCCCAGCTAGATCATGAGGGCACTGAGCATGGGGACTTGCACAGCCTTGATTCCCAGACTTCCAAAAGATAAGGAGTGCAATTTATCTGCCTGACTAATACGCCTTTGCTTTTTGCATTGGGAGTATGGTCATTGAATAGACACCCTGCTCACTTCCAGTAAAGAAGTAGGGACCTAAGAACAACTGATGAACCCGACAGAAGCCTGGCAAGACACATAGTTGAATTTAAGTAAAACTTACAGACTTGGCTTCTGTGCTGTTTTCAAGGTAGTCTTCTCTCACAGCTAGGGAGAGCGTTGCTTGGTCCAGCTGTTAAAACAAGCCAAAAAGAAAACCAAAAAGCATTCTGATAGCATTGTAAATTCTTATGTGTTATGTTAATAAGAGCCATAAGATCATCTGCATCCCAGCCATATTTTGAGCTCATGTACACCATTACAAAAAGAATTCACTACACTTAGAGCTACATGCAAATAAGCACTTTGGTGATGACAGATATAATAAAGTGTCAGAGACCTGCCCCTGCTTTCCTGCTTCATGTTTTCTAACCCCTTTGAAGTTCTGCCAATATTGAATAGCACCAAGGCTATTTGAGTTGGATAGATCTTAGAGATTATTAGATTTCCCCCCTTATTCAATGGGACGGGAGAAACAAAAGCCAGGGAATTGATGTGACTTTTCCAAGGGAACATGGTTGGGCAAAATTCAGAGGAAAATCATTGCTTCCTTTCACCAGATCCAGTATTTTTTTCACCGTGGTATTTTGCAAAATGCCAGTTTGGATGGAGTTGATTAATCAGACTTTCCACCTCCCTAATGCCAAAATAATGTATTGCATTGATTTTTTTTTATTTGAAAGGAATCGAATGATAATTTTATTTAGAGAAATCTTGTCAAATTTTACAATCCTCCCTGAAAAGTTTAGGATAACTGATAAGAACACAAATAATAATCAGACAACTATTTAATATATAAGTAGAATTATTGTGATGGAGAAGCATAGTATAAATTCCTGAATTAAAACTTTCAACACTTTAAAGGCAATCAAAGGAAAGAAGACAGTCTTTTCAAAGAATGTGCTATAAAAACTGGATGTCCATACACAAAAAGAAAATAAACCTTGACCCATACCTCACACCTTGTACAAAAATTAACTTAAAATGGATCATAGACCTAAATGTAAAACTTAAAACATAAAACTTCTAGAAGAAAATATAGAAAAAAATTTTTTGTGACCTGAAGTTAAAGATTTTTTAGACATGACAGCAAAATCATAAACCTTAAACTAAAAAATAAATTAGACTTTATTAACTTTAAGAGATTTTGCCTTGTGAAAGACACTTGAAGAGAACAAAAAGACAAGCTGCAGAATTGGAGAAAATATTCGAAAATCACATATATGACAAAGGAGCAAAAGATCCAAATATACACTTCACTAAAGAACATATGCAGATAGAATATAAGCACATGAAAATATGTCCAACATCGTTAGTCACTAGGAAAATGTAAATCATACCCACAATAAAATACCACTACACATCTGTTAAAATGGAAAAGAAAAAGAAAAATCTGACAAGTACTGGTGAGGATGTGGAAAAACTGGATCACTCACACATTGCTGATGGGAATGCAAAATGGCACAGACACTTTGGAAGGAAACCAGCTTGACATTGTCTTATAAAGTTAAGCATACGTTTACATATCAGCTAGCAATCCCAATCCTAGGTATTTACCCAGAAGAAATGAAAACTTATGTTCAAACAAAACCTGTATGTAACTTTATTCATAATCAACAAAAACTGGAAACAATCCGAATGTCCTTCAACCCATGAATGGATAAACTATGGTATACAATGAAATGCTACTCAGCAATAAAAAGGAATGAAATATTGATATATGCAACAACATAGGTGAATTTTACTTACACCCTTAAAAAGGCAAAATTTATAGTGACATGGAAAAAAGTGGTGGTTGCCAGGGCTTGGGGATGAAGAGAGGGGTTGACTACAAAGGGATAACATAAGGTAATTTGTTGTTGTCGGTGGGGGGTGATGGGAGTATTCCATTTCTTGATTATTGTAGTGGTTACACTACTCTATGCATTTGTCAAAACTTAAAGACACATACATCACAAAAAGTGAATTTAACTGTATACAAATTTTTAAATAATTTTTTAAAAACTTCCAGCACCTTCCTGAATCTATGGCTTGTTCTTTCTTGAACATCAGCAACTGGCTAAAGACTAAATAAAATGGATCTCAACAGCAGATTTCTCCAAATTCAAACATTAAAAAGTGAAGCCAAACTAATAATATACAAACTCTAAATATTAGAACTTAGTAGCATCTTAATAAAAACTGAATTCTACATGATTATATCATTAGTTTATGCGACTATATATTATTTTTATTCATCTCCTCCAGTTTCTTCTTCATCTTACTATAATCTCAAATATTTTAGATTTTAATACATAAAATCTGTATAAGATCATAGTTTTCCATGAAAATCCCCTTCACATGCAACAAATTCTACAAAGACCAAATTAAGAGTTAGTGATGTTATGAAAAATTCAAGGAAAAATACTGCTCTTGTTTCAGGGGGAAAAGATGCTTTCAAAACATCTGTCTTATCTGTGTGTATTGCTAAAATCCTCGAATTATTTTGATCAACCTTCTCTAATTGGCTTGAGACAACCATATCACAAGCCTGCCTGGCTTCATCCTACTGCAATTCCCAATCTGCCACTGTTTCTTCCAAAAATTAAGTAAGTCAGGATCATGAAATACAATATTATGATTAAGATGCTTTGGCTTTCAATTAAATTTGGACCACTTGGAGAATATTTTAAGCTTCAGTCTCACAGGAAAGGAAACTGTGTAAATAATATCGAGAAAGCCAAAGTTTCCCTCTCATGAAATGAAGTTAAATCCACTTATTGTAAAAGTTTAGATAATTCAAGTGAGGTTACCAGACCTTTTACAAACCTTCAGATTGTTATGGTTTCTAGGGAACATTTTAAATACACCAATGGATTGAATAAGGTCAGTAAACTAAATCTCATTAGAAACACACAAACTCTTGAGGCAAAAGACTTTCTCATGGAGCCAACATCAGGACACTGTGATATTTGAGGGTTTTTTTAATCCTTGCATTTACAACTGATCTAAATATTGGAAGTAGAAAATAAAATATATTTTCAGGAAATCCAATACACAGATTTGGATTTGAAAAAATGAAATTTTTCTCCAATTACATTGATACTTCATTTGTAATAAACCTGAAGATAGGAGACAAAGTAGTAATACAAAAAGAAACATCTGACAGGTTATGATATCAGAAAAGGAGTCTGGACTTCTGGTTCCAAAATGGTGGCACAGATGAAACTAGCTTCACTCGTCTCACAGAAAACCAAAAGCAAATATACAGCACTGAGATTATCACCAGCAATATCTCAGAACTCAATTATGAAGATAAGTCAACTCCTAGGGCCATAGAGAGGTAAAAACAAAACAAAACAAAACAAAAAACTCTGAGAAGACAGTAAGAAAGTCAGATTTCCATATCCATGATGTCCCTCCCCCCAATCTGCCCAGCAATAAGTACATGGAAAATTTTCCCCAATTCATGGTTTCTATGCTGGAAAAAGTGAGATTTAGGTAGATAACCAGCTTCCCCACCATCTCAGGTCCCCTGGTAGGAGCCCTGTCCATGCTTCAATCCATGGAAAGCATTATGAGTGCCTGAAGGGAGATATATCCCTGAGGACAGCAAGGGACAACAGTGGGGGACAGGACTACCATACTCAGCCCTAGAAACACTGCTGTGTAATTCAGCCAAAGGAGATGCCAAATCAGAGTGGCTGTTCAGCAGCACCATGCTGTAGGAGGTTCATCCTATAGGTACCTTGGTCACAAAGAGACCTAGCCAGCTTTTCCACACTGCCAGGATATCCCCTTTGGGGCCTCCCCTATACTGAACAGGCAGTACTCTGATCCTTTGATTGAGCCAAGACAAATCTGGGCTTAAGGTACCATCTATTACAGAAAAGAAGGCAGTGACCTAGCAGAAAAAAACATAAGAAATTCAATAAGAAAATTACAAAGAATCTCTAAGCAAACATAGTCAATAAAAACCAAACCCTCCAGGCAGAGAATACTGTAAAAAATAACTAATGTTTCAATGCAAAGACACAGATGTACACATCCACAAGAAACAACAGCAAACAAGGAAATCATGACCAACCTACTCAAATGGACAAGGAACCAGTGACTGACCCTAACAAGATGGCAATACATGAATACTCTGACCAAAATAGCACTTTTAAGGAAACTCAATGATCTCCAAGATAACACAGAAGAGCAAATGAGAAATTTAACAGAGAAATTTAACAAAAAGGTTGAAATAATAAAAAAAATTAAACAGAAATCTTGGAATTGAGAAATACATCTGCTGAACTGAAAAATCTATTAGAGGCTCTCACCAGCAGAATGGTGATCAAGCAGAGGAAAGAATCAGCTCAAAGACAGGCTAATTGAAATTACACAGTCAAAGGAGAAAAAAGAAAAAAGAATGAAAAGGAACAAAGATCACCTACAAGACATAGAAAATTACCTTGAAAGACCAAATATCTAAGAATTACTGGTGTTCAAGAGGGAATTGAGCAAGAGCAAGAGGCAGAAAACTTATTCAAAGAAATAATAACAGAAAACTTTCCAAAACTTGAGAAAGATATAAATATCTAGGAATAGGAAGGTCAGAGAACACCAAACAGATTTGGCGCAGATAAGACAACACACTTATCTTACACTCAACACACTTATCAAACACTCAAAGATCAAGAATAAAAAAGGATCCTAAAAGCAAAAGAAAACAAGCATATAACATATAAAGTAATTTCAATTTGTCTCACAATAGACTTGTCAATAGAAGCTGTAGAGGTCAGGAGGCAGTGGAATAACATATTCAAAGTGCTAAAGGAAAAAACTGTCATTCGAGAGTACTTTATCTAGTAATGCTATCCTTCAAATATGAAGACAACATAAGGTCTTTCCAAGATAAACAAAAGCTAAGACAATTCACTACCACCAGACCCATCTTGCAAGAAATGCTAAAGAGAGTTCTTCTATCTGAAAGATAAAAATGCTAATGTGCAAAAAGAAAACATTTGGTAAATGTTTTCCACTGATAAAATTAAGTACAAAGACAACCCCAGAATACTCCAATACTGTAATTGTGGTGTACAATCCACTCATAACTCTAGTATGAAGCCTAAAAGACAAATCTATTAAAAACAATAATAGCTACAGAAACCTGTTAAGAAATAGGCAATATAAAATATGTAAATTGAGACAACCAAAAGTCAAAACGTGGGGGGTGGAGTTAAAGTGTAGAGTTTTTTAAGTGCTTTGTTTTATTCTTTTTTTGTGATCTAAGATAAGTTGTCATCTCTTTGAAATAACTTGTTGTATCTATAAGATTTTTTTGAAAGCCTTATGGTAACCACAAGGCAAAAACCTATAATAGATACACTAAAAATAAAAAGCAACAAATTACAACATACTTCCAGAGAAAATCACATAACCACAAAGGATAACAGTAAGAAAAGAAGAAAGGAAAAGAGGAGTTACAAATAACTAGAAAATAAGCAAAAAGATGCCATTAGTAGGACCTTACTTATCAATAGCAACAGTGAGTGTAAATGACTCAGTTTTATAATTAAAAGACACAGATGGGGTCTGGCGCAGTGGCTCACACCTGTAATTCTAGCACTCTGGGAGGCCGAGATGGGCGGATCGTTCTGAGCTCAGGAGTTTGAGATCAGCCTGAGCAAGAGCGAGACCCCGTCTCTACCTAAAATAGAAAGAAATTAATTGAACAGCTAAAAATATATGCAGAAAAAATTAGCCGGGCATGGTGGCTCATGCCTGTAGTCCCAGCTACTCTGGAGGCTGAGACAATAGGATTGCTTGAGCCCAGGAGTTTGAGGTTGCTGTGAGCTAGGCTGATGCCACGGCACTCGCCCCAGGCAAGAGAGTAAGACTCTGTCTCAAAAAAAAAAAAAAAAAAAGACACAGATGGCTGAATGGATAAAGAAATAAGATCCAACAATATGTTACCTACAAGAAACCTATCTCAACTATGAAGACACATATAGATTGAAAGGGAAAGGATAGAAAAAGATATTCCATGCAAGTGGAAACCAAAAAGGAGCAGGGGTAGCTATACATCTATCAGACAAAATAAACTTTAAAGACTGTAAAAAGAGACAAAGAATCACTATATAATGATAAAAGGGTCAATCGAGCAAGAATATATAACAATTATAAGTATCTATGCATCCAACACCAAGTATACACAGCAAACATTAATAGATCTAAAGGGAGAGAAAAACTACAATAAAATAGTAGGGAACTTCAACACCTCATTCTCAGTAATGGACAGATCATCTCCACAGAAAATTTACTAACAAACATCAGAGTTAGACTACACACTAGACCAAATAGGCCTAACTGACATTTACAGAACATTTCACCCAACTGCCTCAGAATATACATTCTTTTCATCAACACATGGAATGTTCTCCAGAATATATCGTATTTTAGGCCACAAAACAAGTCTCAACAAATTCAAAAAAGTAGAAATCATGTCAAGTATCTTTTCTGACCATAATGAAATGAAACTAGAAGTCAATAATAAGAGGAACCTTAGAAACTACATAAACACATGGAAATTAAACAGCATGCACCTGAATAGCCAATAAATAAGTCCATGAAGATAGTAAGAAGAAAAGTTTAAAATTTCTTAAAACAAATGAAAATGGAAATACAACATGCCAAAACCTATGGGATACAAAAAAAAAGCAGTACCAAGAGGAAAGTCTATAGCAATAAACACCTACCTTTTTTTTAAAGGTTTCAATTTTTTTAAGCGTTTCTTTTTTTCAGAGTATTATGGGGGTACCAATGCTTTGGTTACATAAATTGCTTTGGCACCACCCAACAATCATGTCCATTCCCCAGAGAGTGCACACCACATCGGTTAGAAGTAGATTTACCCATCCCCACCTCCTCTCTCCCACCTGCCTAACACCCTATGAATGTTACTTCCCATATGTGCATATTAGTGTTGATTGATTAGCAGCAAATTAATAGTGAGTACATATGGTATTTGTTTTCCCATTCTTGTGATACTTCACTTTGAAGAATGGGCTCTAGCTCCATCCAGGATAACACAAGAGATGTTAGTTCACCATTGTTTTTTGTGTCTGAGTAGAAACTCCGTGGTATACATATACCACATTTTATTAATCCACTCATAGATTGATGGGCACTTGGGTTATTTCCACATCTTTGCAATTGTGGATTGTGCCGCTGTAAACATTTGAGTACAGATGTCTTTTTTATAGAATGTCTTTTTTTCCTTTGGGTAGGTACCCAGTAGTGGGATTACTGGATCAAATGGTAGTTCTACTTTTAGTTCTTTGAGGTATCTCCATACTACTTTCCATAGAGGTTGTACTAGTTTGCAGTCCCATCCGCAGTACATAAGTAAAAAGTCTATATGAGAAAAACTGTAAAATACTGATGAAAGAAATTGAAGAGGACACAAAAACGAAAGGATGTTCCATGCTCAAGGATTGGAAGAATTAATATTGTTAAGGTGACAATACTACCCAAAGCAATTTGCAAATTCAATGAAATCCCTATAAAAACACCAATGACATTCTTCACAAAAATGGAGAAAACAATCCCAAATTTTATATGGAACCACAAAAGACCCCAGATAGCCAAAGAAATCCTGAGCAAAAAGAACAAAGCTGGAGGTATCACACAGTGTCTGACTTCAAAATATACTACAAAGCTAGAGTAACCAAATCACCATGGTACTGGCATAAAAAGAGACACATAGACCAATGGAAAAGAATAGAAAATCCAGCTATAAATCCATGCATTTCCAGTCAACTTGTTTTCAACAAAGGTGCCAAGAACATACAATGAGGAAAGGATAGTCTCCTTGATAAATGGTACTGGGAAAACTGATAACCATATCCAGAAGAATGAACCTAGACCCCTATCTCTCAGCATGTACAAAAGTCAGATCAAAATGGATTAAAGACTTAAATCTGACACCTGAAACTATGAAACTACTAAAAGAAAAACACTGGGAAAACGCTTCAGGACATTGTTCTGGGCAAAGATTTTTTTGTTTAAGACCTCAAAAGCACAGACAGCCAAAGCAAAAATAAACAAATGGGATTACATTCAGCTAAAAAGCTTCTGCACAGCAAAGGAAACAATCAATAAAGTGAAGAGACAACCCACAGAGTGGGAGAAAATATTTGCAATATCCATCTGACAAGGGATTAATAATCATAATATATAAGGAGCTCAAATAACTCAATAGCAAAGAAACCCATAAATAACCTTATTAAATAATGGGCAAAGGATTGGAATAGACATTTCTCAAAAGATTACAAATGGCCACCAAGTATATGAAAAAATGCATAGCACCACTTATCATCAGGGAAATGCAAATCAAAACCACAGGGAGATATCATCTCATCCCAGTTAGAATGGCTGTTAAAAAGACAGGGAACAATAGAGGCCAGCAAGGATGTGGAGAAGGGGGAACCACTGTTGGTGGAACGTAAAGTAGTGCAGCCACTATGGAAAACTATAAGGAGTTCCTCAAAAAACTAAAAATAGAACTACCATATGACCCAGTAATCCCACTGCTAGGTATATATCCAAAAGAAAGGAAATCATCGAAGAGATATCTGCACTCCTATGTTTATTGCAGCACTATTCACAATAGCCAAGATATGGAATCAGCCTAAGTGTCCATCAGTGAATGAATAAAGAAAATGTATATACATACAATGGGATATTATTCAGCCATAAAAAAGAATAAAATTCTGTCATTTGCAGCAACATATATGGAACTGGAGGCCATTATGTTAAGCAAAATAAGCACAGAAAGACAAATATCACATGTTCTCACTCATATGTAGGGAGCTAAAAAAGTGGATCTCATGAAGATAGAGAGTATATCTGTGGTTACCAGAGGCCAGGAAGGGTGTGGGGAGGGGAGGGAGCAATGAAGAGAGTTAGATTAATGGGTACAAATATACAGTTTGATAGAAGAAATAAGACCTGATGTTCAATGAATCAGTAGGCTGACTATAGTTAACATTAATGGATGATACATTTCAAAATAACTGGAAGAGAATAATTTGAATGCTCCTAGCATAAAGATAAATAATTAAGGTGATGGATATCACAATTACCCTGATTTGATTATATGAACGTATCAAATTATATATATCATGAAAATATATACAGCTATTATGTATCAATAAAAAAATAATAAAAATAACAAAATAAAATTTTATGCTCTGCCAGTTCCTAGGAAGAAGAAAAAAAAAGAAAAATGAAAGACAAAAAAATCAGAAAAAATTCATTTCTAAGAAAGTCTCTCCTTATTGTTTTTATTAATTTGCTGAAAGCCAGAAAAATGCAGGCCGTTGAGTGATGATGATTTAAGTTGTTCTTTTCAGTAACTAGTAACATATACTGGGAAAACCCTTACCTTCCAAATACTCTTTCAGGATCATATATATTGAAATCTTTTATTGTCCCTTAAATCCTCAATCTTTCTATCTCCTGACACGAAATAAATCCAAACACATGCAGCAAGACAATGTTTTTGGTCACTAACTTCTGTTGTTTTCTGTATTTTTGTATTTCCTTTCTCCCACTTAAGCCTGTAGCAAATCCCATGCCATCTCACCACAGGGGAGCTTTGCAGAGGGCCACTGTGTGGCTTGGAGCAATGCCTGCCAGCCACATTGCATGTCCTTGCCATGGGGATATATCTGCCCCTTGGAAGGGGTGCATTTTTCTTCACCCAAAGGCACCATCTGCTCACCCAACAGTATGCCCACAGTGTTGTGTCTGCCCAGAAGGAGGCTTTTTTCTTATCCCTGTGGGTTTCTGGGTTTAGAACAGCTAAAAACACTGTGGAAAATAGAATTTGATGGAAAAGGAAGCCTAAGTACATTGAGAGAAGAGAGTTTGAGGTAAAGGGGATTTTTCCCAGAGCAAAAAGAGGATCTCCCAGGTAGCAAAAGAAATCAATGGTTCTCATGAGCAGAGGAACCAGTTGGTGTCTCTAGGACGTGCATAGAACATGCGTGGCACCATCTGAAAGGGAATGGGAAGCCCAGGATCCCAACATCACAGAAGCACCCTGGGAGGAGATATACAGGTTCTGTGGTGCATTTCTTCTCAGAAACCAGGTAACTGATGACAGGAGGGTCTCCCAGTACCCTAAGAGAAGACTGAGAAATGGGGCCCCTAGGAGGGGGAGAAGTGTCTGGACTGAGGTTATGTTTCTCACCAAAAGGTGGGTGGGAGCTTGGAGTCAAAGTTTAGGCTGACTAAAGAAAATACCTATTTCTTGCACAACTGAATTTAAGATCTGAGAGGCATGTCGGGTACACAAATTGAAGAGAAAGATTCTCCAAATGGTCCTGACCAGTTGCTGAGTCATGCTTTAAGAGAAGCTAACCTTGTGTCGTGTGCTACTATAGGCCAGTATCTACCATGGAAACTATCACAAAATCCAAGTCATTTTTAACCCTCACAGTGACAGTGAAAAGTAAATTCTAATTCATCGTTCCTTACACACAGCGGAAGTGAGACTCAGGGAAGTGAAGTAACTTGCCCAAAAATATTCAGTGAGTAAATTACAAAGCTAAACTGAGAACCTCAATCTCTTTAACAGCAAAGCCTACTCTTTTTCCACTATGCCAGTGGCTTTCAAACTATGTTCCACAAAACCTAAAAGGTATTCATTGAATTAGATTTTGTTTTTTATAGTTCGAACTATTTTTAAACTAATAAAAAAGCAACACTCACAAACTCTACAGCTTTGGCAGCCACCGATACACTAATTTTTGCTGTCAAGTTCATTGGGTTTCATGTTCAGAATAAAGCTTCTCCTACTATCTATCTCTAGACATGTGCGTGAACTTCTTGTAACTATATCATCGTTAGGAAGACTGTAGCTATAATGTATTTGGGGGAAGGCCATTAATTCAGATGTGTGAATATTCACTCATGCAAAATAATACAAACAGGGACAACTAAAGCAAACGTGTGCTGCACTCAAATGCCAAGCAATGCTCAAACATTTCATTTTGGAATAAGCTGCCATCTTGGCAAAGGACGGCAAATAATAAGTACATGAGTGCCTCCTTATTTGGAAAATATTCTATCCAAAGACAGTTTAGCATTTCTAGAACCAGTTTAATTGAATATTAAGTGTGCAAGGCAAACTGTTAAAAATTGGTTTCCATTTTCCTCTATTTCTCATGTTTTCTGTAAGCTAGTATGAAAACTAGAAGCTTGATCAGATTCAAAGGTTTTTTTTCCTTTTTTTGGCACAACATTATTGGTGATAGTGTGTACTTCCTACTGCATGGTATCAGAAGGCACACAATATCTAGTTGTCCCACTTTTAGCAATGCTATCATTGAATTTGGGTTCTGGTGATGTCAGTCTGATCTCTCTATCATGAATTTCCCAATCACCCTTTCACCTAATGGTTTTAGCAGCTATTTGATGATAATTATCTAGATCTATCATTTCGTTAGAGATTTTTAAAACTTGGATAACTCTATAATTCTATTATTTCTCCTGCATTTTTCAAGCTGTGATCCTCCTTTAAGAACTTTGTCTCATCAACTATCAGGTTACCCAGATATCAGCCAAATTCAGAATACGGGACAATCTATAGGACAAATAGTCTAATTTCTTTTTTTTTTTTTTTTTTTTTGAGACAGAGTCTTGCTCTGTTGCCCGGGCTAGAGTGCCGTGGCATCATTCTAGCTCACAGCAACCTCAAACTCCTGGGCTCAAGCAATCCTCCTGCCTCAGCCTCCCGAGTAGCTGGGGCTATAAGCATGCGCCACCATGCCCGGCTAATTTTTTTTATTTTTTATTTTTTGAGACAGAGTCTCGCTTTGTTGCCCTGGCTAGAGTGAGTGCCGTGGCGTCAGCCTAGCTCACAGCAACCTCACACTCCTGAGCTCAAGCAATCCTCCTGCCTCAGCCTCCCAAGTCGCTGGAACCACAGGCATGTGCCACCATGCCCAGCTAATTTTTTCTGTATATTTTTAGTTATTCAGATCATTTCTTTCTATTTTTAGTAGAGACGGGGTCTCACTCTTGCTCAGGCTGGTCTCGAACTTCTGAGTTCAAACAATCCGCCTGCCTCGGCCTCCCAGAGTGCTAGGATTACAGGCGTGAGCCACCACGCCCGGCCCCGGCTTATTTTTTATATATATATTTTTAGTTCAGATCATTTCTTTCTATTTTTAGTACAGATGGGGCTCGCTCTTGCTCAAGCTGGTCTTGAACTCCTGACCTTAAGCGATCCTCCCTCCTCGGCCTCCCAGAGTGCTAAGATTACAGGCGTGAGCCACTGCGCCCAGCCAGTCTTATTTCTTCAACACATAAATGTGGTTTAAAAAACAAAAAGAAGGGGAACTCTTGTGGATTAAAATAGACATATCAACCAAATGCATATATGATGCTTATTTGGAGCCCAAATCAAAGACCAACTGTTTTTGTTTTTCAAAAAAAGGACATGTTTGAGACAATCAGGAAAAGTAAAAATTAACTGGGTATTAAATCTTAATTATGGAATTATGATTACCATTTTGGCTGTGATAATAGTCCTTTTCATTAGATAAGCACTGAAGTATTTACTAGTGTAATGATATTATATTTTGGATTTGCTATAAAATGTTCTAGCCCCCTCCCAAAAACAGGAGGGGCTTAGATTAAAAAAAAAAAATAACAGCAGAAAGTTGAAGGTTGTTGAAGCTGGGTTGATGGGTACATGGGAGTTTATTGTTCTATTCTTTTTATTTTTATGTATATCATTTTCCATAATAAAATGTTTAACAAAATAAATTCAGTTATTTGACTAGGTCTAGAAATTAGTGAAAAATAAAATGGCTACCATTTACAATTACCCACCTGTGTATGAATCAAGATCTTCCATCATTTAATAGAGTGCATAAACTTAAGTTTAAGACAGTCTCTAGCTTACTTCAAAACACCACTTAAGGTGTTTGAAAGAATATCATAATAGTTCTAGAATTGAGAATGACAGTCTTAAAATCTAGTTTTTAAAAAAGAAATGAGTAATCTATCAACATGGGACAGAGGTCAATTGGATCATCACCACCATTGTGTCTTACATAGTACCATGTTACCATTTCATCACCCAACATGAAAACACAGCTGTCTCTAAAACTCAGAATTTCCTCCTGAGTAGATGGGAATTCTTTCAATGACTAAAGATTTTTATTAAGACTTCCATTGTCTAAACCAGAGTTCAGAAAACTACAGCCTTCAGGCCAGTCTGCCACAAAGCCACACCCATTTGTTGTCTACAGTTGCTTTCCCAGGTATGGTGACAGAATTGAGTAGTTGCAACAGAGGTCAGATGGCCTGTATCCTAAGATGTGTACTATCTGGCCCTTTACCGAAAAAGTATGTCATTCCCTGGTCTAAACCAAAAGTTAAACTCCAGGGGGCAAGGGCGACACACGTAACCTAAACATCTGTACCCCCATATTATGCTGAAATTAAAAAAAAAAAGTTAAACTCCAGGATTTGGATTCTGAGAGGTTGACTTATATGACGTAAGGGTAATATACTTCTACAATTTGAATATCAATATATCACTAATATTCTGTAGTTTAAGGAAAGAATTGGGGGTGGGGAATCATTGGCTCAATAACATTTTCATTATTAGTCAAAGTAACTGTGGAAGCAAAAAACACAGCAGGATCAAAGCACAAAATAATTTGAAAAATGTTATTTGAATTCTTGCAAAGCTCTTTCACTGGTGAATCTTTCACTGTTGGTAGTTTTCTGACAGTCTCCTGAACTTATCAATGTGATCTAAGACCTCAGGGTATATCCACATAGCCTACTCCTTTATGGAAGAAATGCTTACTCTCCCAACAGAAAATACAACAACACACTTGGAACAGAGTAAATGTTGTTTTATCTTTTGAAAAGAACACGCATACAAGAAGATGTTAGTGAAAAGGGAACAAGGAATCATGGCACGTGTTCTCTCTTCCATCAGGGCAATGTAGTGGCAAGGGAAAGGGCAGAGTTCAGAAAGTCTTTGCTCACAGAGGGAAACTGCAGCGCCCTGCCCATGGAATTTAGGGTCCCTAGATGTGCTCCGAGTAGATAGTTGAGGGTCAGATCACAGATCACTTGAAATTCACTCACCAGCTTTCTGAAAGGCCGACAAAACTTGTCTGGTAATGCTCTACATTCTGCAAAGCTGGGAGAAGGGGAATATTCTAGATCATACTGTTCGATAGAATTTTTACCTTATTATTTCACTAAGGCAGCATGAGTCTCTTTCCCCAGAAAGGCAGCCCAAAAGGTTAATCTCAGACTGAACAAAGAGGATGAATGAGTCCTCACTATACCTTCAAGATATGTTCATTGGATGCCTTGTCATCAGGGGACACATACAAACGGATGAACACAGAATTGCTATATTGACCACGAAATGTTGCAAGTGTCTGCAGAAGGCTGAACTTTCTCTCTGACCAAACCCCTTCAGGACCAATATTAGATTCGAGCACAGGCCAGCGAAAAGGTGAATGCCGCAGGATATGTAGCAGTGGCTTGGCATCTGCTTTTTCAATCGCTTCTGAAAGGGAGCAGATATGAAGGGAGAATTAGAATTGCAAACTGGATCACCAAACTAGAATGCAAGTGCATCTTCTCAAGAGAAAATTCCCATTTAGGTCCCAACTTAAAATTTCAGCTATTAGGGAGAGGGTAGATGAGGTAGGTTGGGATGAACATAACCACAGAGACAGAACTACCCATGACCCACAGTTCATGGTGACTGTCTAAACCTGTTGTTCTTTCCAAGAGAGCTCACTAAGGAACTTGCTGGATTATTTCCTACAATAAAACATGCCTCACTACATTGATCCCAGCCAATGAGTGATGTTAGGCTGATAATACTTTGTGGGGCTAAGGAACAACCTTAACTAAAGGAAATGCTTCAGTGAAGCCAATCACTCCCCGATGAAGGTGAATTAATGCTTCAGACTCTTATCTTTTACTGCTCTCTTCTAGCTCACCAACGGATATTCCAAACCTTAGACCAATTAACACTCTTCCAAGAGGCACTGGCTTCTTTCCACAATGGCCTTGAGAAAGTGAACCAGGTAAAATGGCAAGTATCTCTTCCAACTCCAATCAGACACAAGATGTTGAGACAGGCCTAAGGCACACGCCTAAGATGCCTGTTAGGCTGACACGGAAACCCGGCATGCCTGGGAACCTGGATTTCTCTAGGCTCCAGTAGGTCCTATGGAACATATTAACATTTCCAACTGTACTTCCTTCCAGCTTCTTCCTCAGACCAGATCCGGCCTGGCCTCTGAATTCTAGTTTCTGCACTAGGTAGAATGGGTTTTGCCCTTTTGACCCTGCCCAGGTTTCTCATGGAGTAAATGATACCCAGAGAATTCAAGCCTTAGAAATAAGATTATCTTCTCCATCAAGCTAGCAACAGAACATTAATTAAGACAGGACTAGTCAAAATCCAGTCTTTGAGAATTGTTTTTTTGTACCTTAAACAACACCTTTAAACTTTAATAGAATTCTTAGTAGTTCTCATTTTCCTCAACAATATCTTTAAACATTAATAGAACTCTGAAGGTTAAGGGTGGTGAATATTTCATTTATTTTCTTTATTACTCACTCTCATTCATGCAGGATGAATAAAGGATTTTGGCTTTCTGTATGGCTTCAGTGTCCCTCCTTCTACTGATTGATTTCTCCAAAAGTGCTGGGAAAGGTTAAGAAAGGATTCATTAGTATCCACCCACACAAGGTGCCAAGTTGGAAGTCATTTGATAATCACAGTCCCAGCCTCCAGAAGATTAAATATAAAGACAGACAACCCTGAAAAAGACAGATCTATCAAAGACATGCAGACAGCAGAACCGATTTCAAGTTGCTTGAGGTTCAAATAAAAACAATTTAACATTCTGTTATCCAGGGTTCTCCTAACTCAAAAGAAACAAAAGTTCAATTTCCAACTGAGACTGGAATGAGAATGGATCTTCTATAGGGGTTAATTTCTTCTGCCACCTACACAAAAGGAAACAGAATTCATTCATTTATCCAAGAACCAAAAATAACTGAATTCTGTCCCTTGTTCCTACACCAAGTAATATTCTCAACAGAGGCAATTTCATCAGGGTCGGGTTTCTTAAGATTTCTTCACAGCCCAGCTGCTGAGGGAGGACATCACCTGGAAGAAATTTCTCATTAGAAGTTTTATTCAATGTTGCATAAACATGCTATGGACATGGAAGAAGTTGTTTACATGGGAAACCTACCCAAATTACCTAAAAATTGCCCATTTACACATGCAAATCCTGGCCATTTAAATGAGGCCATGTGTATAAAATGGTTGCCAGCCTAGATTTTCTATTTGTAAAACCACTAATAATATTGTTTAAAGGTAGAAAATGACAGCTGTCACTATTTCATTAAGAAAGAGGAAGGCCAGGACTCAGTGAAAACAACCCTTCCCAGAAAAGAACACCTTGAATGTACTTGAGAGTATTAATTTACCAAAATGAAGCCAATATGAAGAATCCCTATGGTGACTGAAGTACCAGGGCACTGCTACACCACGCTATGTATGTCAAACTGCTGTTGTCAAGCATTTGGGTAAACAACCTAGCAACCCCCAAAATCACAGTACAACAGCTATTCCTACCGTACTCTGAATAGCTTCAAGACACAATGGACGGTGCTAATTAAATTACTAAATAATTACGTATTCCCTGAAGAGGAATCTATTTCTAAACGAGAAGTTCTACATTTCAAATGATGTAACCCAGAGCTCCTGTCCACTTTTTTTTTTTATAAGCACCTGTACATAAAACAAGTCCATATAACTAGATAGATTCCAGTAAAATAAACTAAATGGGGTTGGATGTGGGCATTTTCAATTACTTCAGCTTTTTTTGGTGTTTCCTTCCTGTGTATCATCGCAGCAATAAAAGCAGGATAACTAGCCCCAAGGATAAAGAAAGGAGACTTTTTTAATGAACAGAAAGCTCTAAAGCTATATCCACATATATTTTCATTCAGATCAACTCATGCACCTTTCCACCATATTGCCTACACGATCATTACAGTCATTAGATTGTTAGGGAGACACATGTGGAAATAAATAATCCAAATTTCATTTAGGGTTGTGGTGATGTTCCAATACTATAAACACTCCACAGGCTGCAAACATGAACGCCCTGAGGACCAAAAATAAGCCACAGGAGCAAAACGAACTAAAAGGATTAAATATTTACTTGTGTGTGCTCCCAAGGCATGCTGTGGATCACAGGAAGGGAAAAAGAGGACACGCATATGTTAAGTAGGGCAATCCCCAAACCCTAAGCATGCACAAATATCAATAATTTATATATGTCAAAATTCTGGTTTCTGTACCACAATTTGGCTTTTAAAATACAGTCAGCTATCAGAGGTTCCCTTTTCCTTCTCTCCTCCTTTCCTTCTCTCTGTGCCCAAGCAGGCAGGAGAGAACATTGATATGCAGACAGTGATGTGGCAATCAGTTGGCAGCATCCATTTTATGTATCTCTGCATGTGAATTAGTGGTAAGAGGAATAAAATCTAGCCTAGACAGTTATTAATGAACAGAAAACAAAGCCTGCCTATCACAGGCAATTACTCAGATTATTAAAATGTCCCTAAAGCATTGAGAAAGGCTCATAGGTCACCCATACAGGGGCATTCCCATCATAACCTGTGTTGTTTCTTGCAGGATTTCTCGATTCTGCATCCCATCCAGGTATTCCTTACTGTATTACAACAGAAAAGGAAAACTCCAGTTCATAAAAACCTATAATGTAGCCAACTTCAGACTTCAAAATTGGTTTGAGAAGTTCTTATCATCAAATTTGAACATTAAGTACATATTAAGTACTTTTCCTCTCTTCCTTATGCTCAATCAAAGAAAATTGGTTTTAAAAAAAATAAGACAACATAACAGACATGTCAAGGGAGTGGGCTTTTGAATCACACACACAGGGGTTCCAGTTGTAGCTTGCTGCTACTTCCTACCTGGAATTTGAGCAAGGTATTTAATCTCTCTAAGCCCCAGTTTCTTAATCTGTAAAGTTGAGGAATAGTACATGCCTACCAGGACTGTGGTGAGGATTTAAAATTTTTAATGCACAAAAAGCCTCTATCTCAGTGCCTGGGCATGTGATAAGGGGATCAATAAGTGGCAACTTAAATAGGATTACAGACAGAATTAGCCATATGCCCAAATTGTAAAGTAATCAAGCTTGTTTCTAGAGCTTCCTCCATAATCGTTTTTATTTCCCTCCTCCCTTCTCAGGATATTGGTGGCCAAAGGCCTTATGCTAATCCAAGATACTGCCAGACCATGTGCAGGACTATTTAACAAACTGGACCTACTCTAGCCACCTTGCGAAGGCCCCCGCTCTCAGTACTTCCTCTGCTTCTAGTAGGGGCAATGCTAAATAAGGAGATAAATTTTGCAGTCAGTATTAACCTCCGAAAATATTTCGCTCACATTCCTTGTCCTGGATGAGGCATTTTCTATTATGTAAACTTTTTCAATGAAAGTACAGAAAAGTCTGCAGATAATAATTTGAAGGATTTTCAAAAAGTAAACCCAAGCAAGTAATCAACATTATTACCAGAACCCCAGATTCCCCTTGTGTCCCCTTGCAATCAAGTCTACTTCACACATTTCTATTGGGTAATCTACCTTTTTCGTATCAATTTGTAGGAGTTCTTTACATATTCTACACACAAGTCCTTTCTGAATATTTGTATTGCAAAATCTTCTCCCATTACATAGACTTCATTTTTTAATGGCATCTTATAATGAACTGAAATTCTTTAATGTATCCCAATGTGTTCATTTTTTCCCCTCTATGGCTGGCGTATTTCGTGTCCTATCTAAGAAATCTTTGCCTATGCCAAAGTCATGAAGACAGTCTACGTTTTCTTCCAGAATCTTTATTGTTTTACATTTAGATCTACAGTCCATCTAGAATTTATTTTTTGCCCATGGTGTGGATAACCAAGGCTTTGTAACAAGCCTAGCCTCACAGGGATAGATCACGTGAGAATTTTAATAAGATATTTTTGGTCGTTGGGCCTCAAATAATATCACCAAAAAAAATACTTTGGGTTCAAAAAATTGGTATTAATAATAGTTACTCTTCATCAGATTGAGTGCTCTTTTAGGCAGGGGCTGGGTCACATTCATCTTTGAACACCCAGGGCCTAGAGCTTGGCATGGTTGGTGCTTAGTGAATGTTTGCTGGGTTGAATTCCTGACAAGGAAAGTCTAAGAGAGAGCTTTTCATCCAACCAAAAAAGGACTATGAGAAGCTGGACTGACTAGTTTTATCATTGCCCTTACAATCAGCAATGCCCTGATCCTATCAACATCATAATCTCCTTTTTCCACATCCCAGTCCCTATATCATGCAATGAAATTCAAGACTTTATTCTTCTTTTTCTGAATACCAGTTTTCAGGATGCCTAAGTTTGATTTTAGCAATTGTCTCAGCTTAATCATCTATTCCTAATGCCCTGCTCTTCTATACTGGAGAGAAAAAAAAAATACTTAGTTATCCTCATACACCAAGAGTAGGGCTATCAAGTCTACTCACTCAATTTACTTCTCCTGATCAGACAGGAAATTTATTGAGTGCTCTAGAATATAAAAAGGAAATTCCAAAGGAAGGATGAGACTCCTGAGGACTTTATAGTACAATGGTTAGGCAAGAGTTCATGACAGTCACGTGCAGCTCAGGTCAATCACGTGAAATTCTTTCAATATTTAGGACCTGCTCAACTAATGCTATCTTCAAAAATCATACATGTGCAAAGTTTTAGGCCTGCAAGCAAAAACCTACCAAGAACTTTGATGTTGAGCTGACGCCATTTGAATGAGATGGGTCCAGAGCACAGGAACTCTACATCCTCCCTCAAGTTCTTTCTCCTGACTCCACAATATATCTATACGCCTGTTATAAAGGGGATCCTCTGGCTATTTGCTCAGAGACCAGTGATTGCTGGAGCTATTTGTTTGATTTGCTTAACAAAAACAGCGAGTGCATTCTAAAACCTTTACGTCAATGTCACCGAGGTAAATTCTCAGTTTCATGTAGATTATGCCAACCTTTCTCTTTTGGAAATCACAGGGAGTGCCCTCTTATTTCTAGTGAGAGAAATAACATACAAAAATCAAAATTTCAGAAAATCAAATCTCTATTTTAAGCTTCCACACCTACATAATGAACAGAATGTTCTCTAGACCTATATATTTTTTTAAACCTATCATATCATGGCCTGGTTTCTCCTTTGGTGGTACTTAAAAACCACCTTTGAACAGTCTATGGTTGAATGTCGCCTCTAATCTCACTATTTTTAGCCCTTGTTGATTTTCTAGGCTACAGACTTCAATTTGGTTTCCAGGCTCCCCAGTTTATTTACTGTACTGAAAAATTGCATTTTTCTAACTCATACTGCATAGGTATTAGACCCTTATGCCGTTAGACCTGGAGACTCTAAATCAGCTTGCAAAGCTCATTGTTATTCTCATTAAAAAATAAAATTCAAGTTAACTAAGTCATGGTCTGTGAATCCTATAAGCCTCATATTTTCACACAGATTGTGCAACACTCAGCTTTGCAGTTCCTCAGCCTCATAGCCAGTCAAGCATGGGATTAGCTGAGTCTGTTTGACATACTGAAAAGACAATAAGAGCTGATATTTCTCATTCCTCTAGAAAACTCTCAGCTAAATATAGGGAGAAAAACTGGTCAGACTTATTTTCTCTGTTCATGTTTTATGATCATCTTATAATTGATAATTGTTGGTTAGTATCAGCTTAAGAAAGAGGGGCAGAGATGATTTTAGGGGGATTAAAATCCTCTAACTCATCAACCTAAATCTTGAATAACCAAATAACACAAAATACTCCCCCCCTAACACAAAAGACCTCTTTGTCCACAATAAAATCAATTTTATAAAACTGCCAGGCACGACGACAGTCTAATGGAAGGTAACTCTTTCATTATGTTCACTTATAAGTGAATTTATAAGGATTACATTTGTCAAGGTTACACTTCAAAATAATTTAGCACTACTCTTTGATAGCACAGCATTACAATGAATCTGTCAATATGATGTTTTAACTCATAAAAATAGCTTTCTTATTTAGATAATTTGTATCTTAGCAGATAATTCCGTATAAGGCCTGTGCCAAACTTGAAATCATTAAAATCCATCTTCGGTTTTTTCCTATAGTAAAACCCTAGTTATATATCTTTCCGAGCTATTTCAACCTTCTTAACGTTACAAGGAAAGGGCCATATGTGGTTATATACTCCCTGTAATGGTGTGTCCTTAGCAATCCTGAGACATCTAAGGATCTAGTAATGACAGCATTCATTTATTAAGCACCTGCTCTGTGCCAAGGGTATTATACATAACCTCAATTAACCTTCCCAGAAAACCTAAGAGGCATATATAATTAACCCCATCCTACAGGTGAGAAAACTGTAAGAACTTGTCCAAGGAGACTCAGATAGTAGAGGTTAGAGGTTAGATTTGAACCCAGGTCTTTGACTCCTGCTCATTTGACCATCACACACCCAGCAAAATTCCCCAAGTTGCTTTCAGCAATGTCCTCATGGAATTTCCCTACAGATCTGTCAATCACAACTAAAAGAAAGACCTTCCTGTTTACATCACGACTTGTTTTTGCAGTGGTGGAATGTCTTTGCACTGAGCCATCTACTCCCTTGCCTTGTCACCCTATTTGTAACCAGTGCACAGACTCCTGAGACATCTAGCCAGAAGTGCAAGACCTGGTAAGATTTAGAGCAGAATGAAGTCCTCGAAGACTGACTTCACATTATGCTCTAGTCTAAGCCAGTGGTTTCCAAACTTGAGTGTGCATCAGAATCATCAGGAGAGCTTGTTAAAACCCAGATGGCTAGTCCTTCCCCCAGTAGATCTGGGGTGGGGCCCACGATTTTGCGTTTCTAACAGATTCCTAGGAAATGCTGATGATGCAGGTCCAGGGAACACACTTAGAAAACCGCTACTTTAAACTAACAGTACTCACCAGTCTTTCTTAACACCTACAATCCCAAGAAACATCAGCAGCTCAGATTCCCACCTCCACCATTCCTACCCCACCCCAAATCAAATAAAGATCTTTTGTCCTATCTTTACTGATTTCCTCACTCTGCAGCTCCATTTCAATTAAGTGTCAACATTCTTCCAGGAGGACACTAAACACTTTGTTTTGTTTTGGAAACACTCTTTGCATGCCCATTTAGGTCTAAGTTAGTTCCTCAGTTCTGCCAATCCCCCACCCCCACTTTAAAAAGTTCCTTTCTTAAAGGTGAAATTTTTTTTTTTTTTGAGACAGAGTCTTACTCTGTTGCCCGGGCTAGAATGCCGTGGCGTCAGCCTAGCTCACAGCAACCTCAAACTCCTGGGCTCAAGCGATCCTCCTGCCTCAGCCTCCTGAGTAGCTGGGACTACAGGCATGCGTCACCATGCCCAGCTAGTTTTATATATATATATTTTTAGTTGTCCAGCTAATTTCTTTCTATTTTTTTAGTAGAGACGAGGTCTCTCTCTTGCTGGTCTCAAACTCCTGACCTTGAGCAATCCACCCACCTCGGCCTCCCAGAGTGCTAGGATTACAGGCGTGAGCCACCACGCCGGGCCTTAAAGATGAAATTTGATAGGGGTTGGAGGTGAGGGTTGAATCACTGATTCAAGAGGGGGAAAAAATCAGTACTATGCCAGGAAGACTTTCAAAGTGGAAAATAAAAGAACACAGGGCATCTATTTTCAATGCCAGCTTCTACCACACACCCTAAGGAAAGGAAGAGTGGGATAAACATTACATCCCTGAAATCCTAAAAAATCTGAGCTCCAGATTTCCCAATTCCTCCCTCATCTCTGAAAGCAGCATCAAAACACTGTAAAGATAGGTTTAAAAAGCCACTTCCCAACTAACCCTTGTTTTCACTCCCACCTTCCATGAGGAGGTAAGAGGAGGAGGGGTTCTATTCCTGGCTGTTCAAACCACAGTGTGTGGTCGAGGGAACCTGTCCCTCTAGAATTGGGTTTCTGACAGTGAGGGCTTAGGAGCAAGGCTTTCTTTCCTTCTCTATCCAGAACCCTCTCCCCCCAAAGGGGGGAAGCAATAGCACCTTCGGCACAAGCAGTGGACCCAAATGTGCAAAAGGGCTGGTAGGACGAGAGCTAACTACGGTGCCCACCGGCTGCTGCCATGGCTTCCCTGGCAAATTCCTCCCCATGACTGAGGATGCCTAACAAAATACCTTCCTAAGCTCAAAGAAACCAAGGCAGCAGAGAAACAGCAATGACTCTTCACGCTGACCTAAGAAGAAAATAGAGAAAAGGATAACCAATAATGCTTTGAAGTTTTCTGTAACAAGGAGGACAAACTCTACCTTCATTGGCATAACCGGCTGGAAAACAGATCAGCATGATGGGGCCAGTAAAGCATGAACCGCTCTCTCAAATACCTGCTCCAAGCCACTCTCCACATGTAGCCAGTGTGCTCTAACAAAACCCATTGCTCATCACGTCCCCTGACATGACATTTACAAATGGCTTCCCAGTGCCCTAGGATAGAGTCTAAAATCTTTACATGGCCTACAAGGTCTGTGTGCTGTGACCCCTGCCTTTCTCTGCAGTTTTGTCTTTTGTCCCTCCTCCCTTCCAACTCTAAGCTCCAGTCACACTGGGCTTCTTGGGTTTCCTCAAAGGCACCAGCTGGACGGAGCCTCCACTCCCGCTGCTCTTTCCACCTGGGTTAAAATTAGAGACATTTGAAATGGTAGACCCATAATCTGCAGGGGACAAATTACATGGCTGGATTGGTTTGGGCAAGTCTCATAATTTTCTTGACCTTCACTTCCTCAGATATAGGGCAAAGGCAGGAATAAACAATGATGGATGCTGACATCACAGAATTAGAGTGAGGACGATGGAGAAAACGAATGATTCTCTAAAGGAATAAAATTAGTATCAAATGCTTGTGCCTTGGGGAAGTGAACTTATGAATTCAGAGTAGACCAGCAGGTAGCAGAAGTTCAATTTCGAACTTAATCTAAATGGCCACTATAGGATGTCTCTCTGCTTAGTGACATAAGCAAATTTGTGAGTCTATTAACACGTATTTGTGTTTGTGTATGTGTTGCTCACTGTCATAAATATTAGTTCCCAAACCTATCTTAACTGTTCTGAAGATAAAATTTCCTTCTCATTTCATAAATTAAAAGGTTCATGAATGTTTTAAAAAGTAACTCTCACTGTGCAAATATCAACACCCATGAGGCTTTCCAAACAAACATATCTTATTTGTGACAAGCTATTATCCAACCAGCATATAATTAATTTTCCTGTTACAGCTAGTGCCTTTTTACATGGAATGTTCTCTTGACACTTTAAAGCAAATAGTCCATCATTACTAATTCATTAAGCATTCACATAGATGCTATTAATCATGATGAACTAATGTGGTATTAATGGGTAGGTTATTAATCTGCAATTACATGCAGATTTCCTAATAAATTCATGTTTCCCAAGTTTGAGAAAGAAAGCAAAGGAAAATGAAATGAATAAATCTTTCAGAAAAAAAAAAAATAAGGGGAAGAACTCTCCTTCCCTGTACCACAAGACCAGACATAAAAAATTCTTATTTTCTTTTTTTATCCTAAGAAATCTTGGTATTTATGTAATACAGTGAAATTTGCAATATATAGATTTTCATTAAAATGATAATGTGAATAAAGAAAAACAAAAACATCCAGGCACCCTGGAGAGATACTGAATTTCCTCAGTGACATACTGTAGCCTAGCTACTCAATGTGTGGTCCCTAGACCAGCAGCGTGGGCGTCACCTGAGAACTTGCTAGAACTGCAGACTCTTGGATCCCCTCTCAGATCTACTGAATCAAAATCTGCATTTTAGCAAGATTCCCAGGTGATTCATGTGCACATTAAAGGTTAGGATGAACTGTACAGAAGTACAGCTTTGTAGCTGCAAATTGCAGTGAGTAGAGAAGGAAGTGGGGGGTGTTGCTTATACACCATTGTACACGAAAGCCAAGGTATGCTGAAGCAGGAACATCACGTAAATCTCAGTGAAATTGCTTAAAGCACATTAGTATGGTGGATGTGACAAGCAGTTGGGGAGCCCAGATTCTCAGAAATATAATTAATTTACATACCGTATTTCATCAGTTACAAGATGCACATTTTTTTTCACATCTTACCATCTCTGAAATTAGAATCTATTTTAAGATTGTCAACCAGGCACAGTCACAATGTAGTTGCCATTGCCTGCCCAATGCATGACCTTGACTGTAGCCATTCTTACAGTCAGCATTTCAAATGAGTCAGGTGCATGGCTGGTAAATTGCCACTTAAACGTCTTCAGACAGATTTCACCAGGACTTGACAATGACATGAAAACTTATCCCATATCCCATATCTCGGACAAAAATCTTGCAGACAACTACGGAGTACTTTTTCAAGAAATATTGAATCACTGCTGTTCTTGATGAGAAAGAAGACAATAGTTTGTGGGAAAACAAAAACATTGGTGATTCAAAATCAAAAAGACTCTGTGAAGAAGTTTTAGGAATACCTTAACCAATCTTTTTACTTGTACTCTCCTTTTCCATGGATGCAAAAGAATGATAAAAATTAATGTATAGGCCGGGCGCAGTGGTTCATGCTTGTAATCCCAGCTCTCTGGGAGGCCGAGGCAGGCAGATTGTTTGAGCTCAGGAGTTCGAAACCAGCCTGAGCAAGAGCGAGACCCCGTCTCTACTAAAATTAGAAAGAAATCAATTGGACAACTAAAAATATATAGAAAAAATTAGCTGGGCATGGTGGCACATTCCTGTAGTCCCAGCTACTCGGGAGGCTGAGGCAGGAGGATCGCTTGAGCCCAGGAGTTTGAGGTTGCTGTGAGCTAGGCTGATGCCACGGCACTCTAGCCCAGGCAAGAGAGTAAGACTCTGTCTCAAAAAAAAAAAAAAATTAATGTATAAGTAAGGCTAAAAGAACTACTTCAATTGAACACAAAATTAAAATTCCAAGTGACAAAAAGGCATTATATAATAGCTTACTCTTTCTTAGCACATGTGAAAAAACGGTGCATCTTATGGTTGACAGGATTTTTGATTCAATGAAATATAGTATTATTTTGTTAAAGTTATAAGACTGCAGTGTTTGTGTATTCTCTGACTTAATTTGAAGTCAAATAAATATAAACAAAATTACATATAACTAAAGAGCTACCACTTTAGAAGACCCAGTCTTTTCATTCTGGAAAATAATAAATATGTCAGGAATATTGAAGCTGTGTTTGGATTTAAATAAAGGCCGCCAATATAAAAATTATTCCAAATGGCTCCAAAAGCATTTTAAGGACAACCGAACCTCCGGGTGAGATGAGACATTTTAATTCGTGAGTATTGAGTTTCACATCCAGGTCTCAGGGGCAGAACCACAAGTTTGGCCCAGTGGGAAGGCGGGCGCGAGGCCTCCAGCAAGAGCAGCTTCGCGAACATCCTGAGACGCAGTGGGTCTTGCAGACTTCAGACCTCAGGCCAACCACAATTGCCTCCTTTCCCTGCCCAGCACCTCCCACGCATTCCCCACTAGTCTCGTTTCCTTCTGGCAACCACCTGCAGCTTGCAAACCCCAACTTCCTCTTCTCCACAGCCCCGGGGTTCCAGGCTGACACCAACACCTTTGACCTCAATTAAAAGAGTAGAATTTTATGTCTGAATTTTCTTTCACTGGTATATATCCAGACCAATACCAGACCAATGTGTAAATTGGGGGGGGGGGGTCTCTTATTCTTTCTTTCTCTTTTTTTTTCTTTTTCCTTTCTTTACATTATTCTCGGGACTTGGCCAACATGTTGGGAAATGCAAATTGGGAGACATTAATAAATTAGCTAGGGTACTGCTTGGCATTCTTTAATGTCAACTAGCAATGCGTATTGCCAGAGTAGCTATTTCGATTGGTTCTCATTTCAGAAAACTCACAGAACCTTCTCCAATGGATATCAGCTGGAGTTCTCTACTCAGTCTGGGTATCATCTGGCTGGGAGGAGGGTGGTTAAAAATCCTAGAGCCCAGGCTGCACGCCAGACCACTGCTCTAGAATTGCCCTGTCTGGTAAGAGGCTACTAGTCACGCGAGGCTACTGAGCTCTTGCAATGGGGCTGGTCCAAAGAGAGATGTGTTGCAAGTGGGAGATAAGCATCAGATTTCAAAGACTTAGTAGGAAAGAAAGAATGGAAAATGTCTCATGGATAAGCTTTTTACATTGATTATATGTTGAAATGACAATATTTCGAATATGTTGGGTTAAATAAAATATGTCATTTCAACTGTTACTTTTTTACTTTTTTAATATGGTTCTTAGAAAACATACAATCACATGTGACTTGCATTTGTGATTCACATTATGTTTCTATTAGATAAGGCTACTCTGAAGATATCTGTACAGGTCACTAGCTATATGAATATGGGTAAATTACTTAACCTCTTCAAGCCTCAGTTTATATAACCATAAAATGGATATAATACCACCTTCCTAGTTTTCAGGGCTTTTACCAAGTACTAAGGGTCAAACAATCCAAATTCTAATGCTGGCTCCATTACCTATTAGCTGTGTGACCTTATTGGGCTGGTTACGGTGCCTGTTTTCTCATCTGAAAAATGCAGATAAATCTTACATCTTGTAGGCATGTTGGGAGCTCAGTGGAGACATTTCAACAAATGGTAAGTGAGGATATTATTAAACAAGGTCAGCTCTATAAAGTACCTAGCCTCGTTAGGCCCTTCCCTGTATAATAAGGTCTCACAAATTTTTTAATCTATTAAAGGCTCGCTTCACAGTAATGAGTAGAAATACCTCCTCATTAGTAGTAGATCAGGGGGGAAATAGGGATTTTTGTCACATTGTAAAGCTGCTTGACCCGTCCACACCTTCAGTCACAGCTGAAAAGTTCTCAAAATTAAAGGTGAGAGGGCAGCTGGAGCCGTCTAATCAGAGAGTTTGCTAATGCAAGGATCAAATTTTCAACTCAGTTCGGCCATGCCTTTTAGCACACAACAAACTTTTTAATTTTTCTAGTGCCTCCATTCTGCCATTGACCAATCAGCAGTTTGGTCAAGACAAGGTCACCTATCTCTCTAAGGCACAGGAAATCTGAGTCATCTGCTTCTGCTATGAAATCTGGCTGCCCCTGAAAGTTCTCACAAAAGTCCCTATTCTCAGCTCCATTATTACTCTGGCTTCTGGCAACCAACGGCAGGAACACGTGGACACTTGGAGAAGCTTCAGGAATTGTTACCACCAAAACTCACGTGGGTACGCCTCCAAACTGTTACCACTAACGCCAGCTAGGATTTTTCTTTCCTTTCTAAACAGTCATCCTCTTTCAGGAAGTGGTTTTTCAAAAATATGCAACCCTTCTGAACAATTGCAAAGGAAAATACACTTATAGACACCAACCATGTAAAACGAGACCTGGGTGTGAGCAGGTGGAGAAGTATCATTGTGGGTGTATACGTCTTTCTCAGGATGCACATATCCTGTGTCATTAGTCATGCCAACGAACTTATATTTAGTCAAAAGAATCTAAATTTAGTCAACAATCTCCTAAAGTAAAATGTTTCTTTCCTCCTACAACACCCAAGCTAACTCACAAGAAACTTTCCATAATGTGTTGCAATATTTATGCTACAAAAATGCCCCCTCGTCTGCTTTCCCACTCCTTTTTTCAGTCAGTATTCCCATGCATAGTATTTTCAAGCTGTTGCTCCACTTCTCAGAAACTTCAGCATTCCCTCCTGCAAGTCAAAAATCTCGCAAATGGATTTCAACATCCTTCATCTGCCCATTTCACTCCTGTCATCTCCCACCATCAGCCCTGTTCATTCCTTCCTTCCAACAAAGCCAAGCTACGTGTATTCAGTCTTCGCCTTGGAACTTCACTCCGAGCACCTCCAGGTTTGCAGTCTCTCCCATTCCCCACCCTTCCAAGCTCAACTAAGAGTCCCTGTCTTCCAGACTGGACAAGCTAGCTCTTTCATTCTGTGTAGCATGCACTTATGAATAAACACTCTACTTTGTGTATTGCTATTTTCAATCATTTGCACTGTTTGCAAATATTTTTAACTACACCACAGCAGAAGCTATGTCATCTCTAGTTGGGAGTTGACCCTTAATACCCTGCTTTCGTGATAAGCACATGGCAACACAGTAATTTTGCCTGAAAATATGTGTTCCATGGCCTAGGCAATCCCCTAAAGCCTGCGCTTAATCAGTTCAAGGGTTGGCATTGGCCCAAATCTCCAAACACAAATCTCTGGTTTCATCTAATATCCCTATAAACACATATTAACTGCCGGTGATGTGCTCATTATCCGGGGAGTCTAGACAGTGGACTGCTCAAAGATTTGGGTGTGAGTGGACCCATGGAGCCATGTAATAGCCAACTCTACTCAAAACACCTGAATTAAGATGTATCGAGAAGCTGGAGCTAAATAAAACTATGTCCTGCTCCAGCGGTCCTTACATACACCAGGGCTCTTAATCTTTTTACATCCCCTGCACAGTCTGTTGAAACCTATAGACCATTCATTGTTAGAGTAATGTTTATAAGTGCATAAAAGAAGAAGTATAGGTTTACAAAGGAAACCAGATATTTGGAAACACAGTTAACAGGTTTTTTTTACTATGTGATATTATTTATATGAGCGACTTCATTAACTTATTAAATAACAAGACCTAACATTGAGTCTAACAATTACTATAATTTTGAAGTAGTGATGTATGTACATAACATTTCAAAGTATCTGTAACAAGATCTTAAAAGTCATGATTCCTATTGGTAACAAAGTGACAGGTACTGCTAGTAGCAATAGTACCAGGGTTTGTTGCCTACATTCATGATTAAAGAAAATCCTAAGGTTCCGTCAGAGGATAGTGAAAAATAAAGGTGCATTTTTTTTCCCTTTCAAGTCCCTGAATTCTATTAACAGCTGTCTTGGGGTCTGTGGACCCAAGTTAAGGATCCCCTAGGATTGAGAGAAAGAAAAGAGAATAGAAGGCCAGGTGCAGTGGCTCACGCCTGTAATCCTAACACTCTGGGAGGCTGACGCAGGAGGATCTCTTGAGCTCAGGAGTTCGAGACCAGCCTGAGCAAGAGTGAGACCCCATTTCTACTAAAAAATAGAAAAAATTAGCCAGGCACAGTGGCCTGCACCTGTAGTCTCAGCTACTCGGGAGGCTGAGGCAGAAGGATTGCTCGAGCCCAGGAGTTTGAGGTTGCTGTGAGCTAGGCTGACATCACTGCACTCACCCGGGCAACAGAGTGAGACTCTGTCTCAAAAAAAAAAAAAAAGAGGAGAAAAGAAAGAGAAATTAGTGGGAATATCTTTTAAAGTGACATCTAGAGAGGATCTAGAATGGCATAAGTGGACACTTTCCTTATTTTTACCAATTCCCCTTTCCTCTTCTCTCTCTTTATATAGAAGTGATTTAAAAATCACATGGCCCTGAATGGATGTGTTGTCTAGTCCATTAGATATCAAAACCTTCCAGGGTTTAGGGTTATTACAAAGGTCTGGTGACAAAATTTGGGTATATGCACAGATGTCCTAATCCTCTGTTTTTACCTCCACGTTTGCCTCTTTTGGGATCAGCTTCCTTATTTACAGGCATGACATGACTTTGGAGAAAAACTAGATTATAGTATTTTACTTTAATAATGTTGCTAAAGTTTTCTTACCAATTAAAGTTGTCATTTGGCTAGGGTACTAGTATTTCTTAAGCATCTACTATGTGCCAAGTGTTTTTTAAAATGTTAATTTAATCCTTGTGACATTAACGGTAAAAACAGATTCTATTTATTGAACTTTGTGCAGAAGACTTCCCACGCATCTCACCACATTCATCCAACAGTATCACCAGATAAGAAACCAAGGCTCAGAGAGAAGTGGGTTACCCATGTTCACACAGCTGATAAGTGTCAGAATCCCAATGTTTTTTTTTTCCAGAGCCCAAAATTGAAACTTATCCCCCAAGTTCTTATTTTTCTTGTCTGTAACTCACACAAGATCACACCACCAGGGAGTCTTAGAAGGGCTCAAGCCTGTCTCATTGCCCATGTCCCTGTCCTGCCTCCCTGTGGGCCAGAACACACATGGAGAATGACTGACGACCCGTCTTCCCCTCCTGTCAAGGGGCAAGCCCCAGTTGCATCTCAGGATTCTTCTGCGACAGCATGCAGAACCCCAGGCCCAGGAGGAGATGGAGAAAAAGGAAAAGAAAAAGCCACTCCTCCCCACCCAGCCAGCTGCCTCCACCACTGCACCTAGCCGCGCGTTCTTTCTCTCCTTTCTTCAGCAAGGATTTACTGAGCACCTGCTATGTAGCAGGCACTATGCTTGATGCTGGGGTCACAGCGACACCCAAAACGGACAAGGTTCTGGCTCTCGTGAAGTTTACCATCTGCGGGGATGGGAGTGAGCAGAGGTGAGAAGAGTACGTAAGCAAGTACACAAATAAGATCCTTTCAGATGCTTGTAAGTACCACAAAGGACACAAATACAGAGGGACTGAAGATCAGGGAAGGGGACTATTTTTAATAAAGGTGTTCTCTGTCCCTCTCTAGCACTGAAATCCATTTATTCCCAGATAGCTCACCTTTCTAATGGCCCATTCAACACTGTCTGATAGACATATTATCAGAGCCACATGTATAATTTTTAATTTTCTTGTAGCTACATTTAAATAAGTAAAAAGGAGGTGGGATTATGTTTAATAATATATTTTTTACCTTGATATATCTTAAAATTATTATTTCTACATGTAATCACTGATCAAAAATGAAATCAATTTATTAATGAGCATTTACTTTTTTAAAAACAAAGTCTTTGAAATTTGGTGTGTATTTTACACTCATGGCATGTCTCAATTCCAGCTAGCCACATTTCAAGTACTCAAAAGCCAGTACAGCTCTACAGTCTTGATTACAATACCTACTGGAACACTTTGTGATGTACAGATTGTAATTTCCATGAGGATAGTCTAGGAGGCCTTATCCATCTCTGTACTATACCTCCTGTGTCTAACACAATGCCTCTTGCTAGATGCAAATGAGGAAGCGTAAATTCTGGTTGTTATTAACAACAATCTTATGACCAAACATAGAAAGAAACATGACACGGTGGATCAGTGGATGTCAGAGCAGAGAGAGAAAGAAATGTGATCCTTAATAACATGGTTCAGCTGTTGGATCAACCCTTACCTGAAGTCCATATAGTTACTAGACTTTCTGGTTACATAAGCCAGCATATTTCTTTTACTGTTTAAGACAGTTTGAGTTGGGGTCTCTATTACTTGTGACTGAAAGCAATTGGTGCCAGGAAAAAAGCAAACACTCAGTAAATAAAACTATTTTCAAAGATCAACGAGTACAATCAAAAATGCTGGGCATTTCAATGTATTTGAAGAAAGTGCATTTCCCCTAAATCAAATATCATACAACTCAGAATGAGTGTAATGAATAGAGCCGGTTCTTACAGAGCATACCCAACTTCTTTGTATGATAATATGAACCACTAAGACAGAACAGCTACATTAAAGCTATAGGGGAAGAGATCAAATCTTAAAATCGAATGCTTAGAGCAAGTAAGAGTCAAAAGTAAGACAAGGACACACACTGGGGGTGGAAAGGGAAACATAAGAAGAAAACCTAAGACGCTGTCAGAACTGGAACACAAGCTTTTCCACACGGTGCCCATTCTCATGGCCTCTTTTAGTTATTCAGCTATTTAGAAAGAGAACATATCCTAGAGATATATTCACATTTTCCATAAAGCCTTCAGAAAAAAAAATATTTCTATTTTGTTTTGACTTTTTTAATTTTTATGGATACATAATAGTTGTGCATATTTATGGGGTACATGGGATTATTTCTTGTAAGCATATAATGTATAATGATCAAATATGGGTAATTTGGATATCTATCGCCTCAAGCATTTATCATTACTTTGTGCTGGGAACATTCCAAATCTACTCTTCTAGTTATTTTGAAATATAGAATAAATCATTGTTAATTATAGTCACCCTATTGTGCTACTGAGCACTGGATCTTATTCCTTCTAACTGTATTTTTGAACCCGTTACCCAACTCGTCTTTATTTGAAGTGAATTTCTCCTGACAATTGCTAAATTTTTTTTTTTTTTTTGAGACAGAGTCTCACTCTTTTGCCTGGGCTAGAGTGCCGTGGCGTCAGCCTAGCTCACAGCAACCTCAGACTCCTGGGCTCAAGCGATCCTCCTGCCTCAGCCTCCCGAGTAGCTGGGATCACAGGCATGTACCACCATGCCCGGCTAATTTTTTCTATATAATTTTAGTTGTTCAATTAATTTCTTTCTAATTTTAGTAGAGACGGGGTCTCGCTCTTGCTCAGGCTGGTCTCAAACTCCTGAGCTCAAACAATCCGCCCGCCTCGGCCTCCCAGAGTGCTAGGATTACAGGCGTGAGCCGCCGCGCCCGGCTGCTAAAATTTTTTAATCTGACAACTTCTTCCCTCCCCTCACACTCCATGTACCACACACCCCCCATCAATGCTCAAATGGTGTATAAGAGTAGGAAAAATGTGAGCAAGAAACTTTTCAAGTAAAATTATTTCATTTTACGTTCCAAAAGTCTTCAATCCAGGCCCAAATCTTCATGCAGCACCCCTTTGCACACATAGAACTACGGTGATATATGTGGAATTTGGTAATTTGTTGCTTCTTGTTTGACCACATTCGAAACAGCCAATATGGTCTGAGAAAAGTAGGAATATTCTTTGAGTGGGTGTACCCAGTTTATATAGCAGACGCACTCAAAATTACAGCAACTGAGTTTTCCCTAGGAAAACAAGGTTATGCGGGGGAGAGCAAGGGGTATTCGATTATGAAGAACCATTTGAATCTCAGCCAGCAGGTATTTACAAACAAATAACCAATCTATGAGTCACAATCATCTTTATCTGCTGATTAATGCACAGTCTCTACTTCACCTTATTGTTTTGCCGGAGCTGTGTTTGAAACCCTAATGAACTGCGTGTCTTCACAAAATATTGGCAAAGATGGCTATTCCGTAATAGAGATGATCTGGCCTCACCTTAAGTCATCTGTCTTCTGTTTGACGTAAGTGTTCTATCTCATTCATTGCCTCATGTTTCATAAGTGGTCACTTCCTACATTTCCATGCGCTCATTCATAAAGTAACGCATGGTGTGTTGTCTTCATGGTCACACGAAGACAAATTTGGGGGGTTTTATAGGATGGGAATTTGAACACAAACACATGACTACAGTCAGCCTTTTCTTAAAAAAAAAAAATCTTGCTTCTTGTAGAGAACAAGAAATAATTTTATTTTCCAAGTAGAAATCTGAGTCTTATGTGCCATTTAAAGAAAAAAATTCACAAAGCCAGGTTGCTGACTTCAATAGAGGGCAATTTTTCATCAGCCAGGTATTTCAAATCCATTTTATTTCACAAATTGGACAGCAGTATCTGTGTGTTCTCTATCAGCCATAAGAAAACGGTATTCTTTTGATTGGTAGTATTGGGCTTTATTTTTGGATGTTCTCTCTTTTCATCAAGGGTGAGGAAAAAGATCTTGACAGTATTCAATATTTCGAAAGCACATGATATTTACACAAAGGATAAGACCAGAATAAAACTTAAAGCATTTGACAGACATTACTTCATGAACCTTAGAACTGTTTTTGAAATAAAATCGAGAGACAAAAGACAAATATTTATTGAGGGCCTGCTATGTGCCAGGAACTAGACTGGGTAATTTATATAAGTCATCTCCTTTAATCCCCACAAAAAACCTATGATATGGATAGTCTTATCTCCATTTTAAAGATAAGAAAACTGAGGTAGGTGAGGTCAGTAATTGTCCCAAAGTGACATAGAGGGTAAGTGAAAGGGAACTAGGATTCAAATCCAGCTCTTGAGGCTTCAAAACTCATGCTCTGGAGTGGCTTACAATGAGGGAAAAACTGGAAATAACCTAAATGGTAACACATATCTAATTGATTAGATAAATTATAGTATATCCATACAAAGCAGTCATGGCAAATGATGGTATAGATCTATTTTTATTGACATGAAAAGATATTCACATGTCAAGTAAAAAGATTATAAAAACAGAATATATTATATGGTCTCTTTTAAGAGACATATAATTTTATATGTATATTTGCATTTTAAAAGTTGTGATTGCTAGGCGTTAGAATTTGAAATATATTTTTTTTCTTGCTTATTGATGGCTGGTCTATAATGAACTTGTGTTACCTGGATGGAATGATAAATGGATGGACAGTTGGATGGATAGGTAGATAGACTGATAGACACATAGATAGATATAGAAGATATAAAGAGATATGGATAGAATTTAAAGATCCAATGTTTAAGAAAAAGAAATAAAGATTGCCAGCACATTTGATATTTGAAAAGTTCTATACAGTTTAATGATATCTAATAATCTGTAATATATTTGCAGAGTTCATTAAAAAATCTATCTATATATATCTATATCAATATCTATCTATACATTTAGAGACATTTTATCATATATTATCTATATGTATGAAAGTATATAAATGTCTCTTTCTCTACATCTATACAATATCTATACATTTGTAGAGAGTAAGGAAAAATAACAGAGCAAATGTAACAAATGGTAACAATCATGGAATCTTGGTAAAGGGTTTATAGGAGTACCTTGTGCTATTCGTTCAACTTCTCCAAGTTTGAATTATATCAAAATGCAAAGTTTAGGCCAGGCGCGGTGGCTCACGCCTGTAATCCTAGCACTCTGGGAGGCCGAGGCGAGCGGATCGTTCTGAGTTCAGGAGTTTGAGAGCAGCCTGAGCAAGAGCGAGACCCTGTCTCTACCAAAAATAGAAAGAAATTAATTGGACAGCTAAAAGTATATATAGAAAAAATTAGCCGGGCATGGTGGCGCATGCCTGTAGTCCCAGCTACTCAGGAGGCTGAGGCAGAAGGACCCAGGAGTTTGAGGTTGCTGTGAGCTAGGCTGACGCCACGGCACTCGCCCCAGGCAAGAGAGTGAGACTCTGTCTCAAAAAAAAAAAGAAAAAAAGAAAAAAAAATGCAAAGTTTAAAGGATATTTTATATACATCTGGTACAAGATGATACTAATTTTGAACGATACCCTACTCCACCATTTGCTCTCCTTCTTCACACTTCAAGCAAGAATCCCACAATCAGTTTGTGAACTTATCCTTTAGAGGGCTTGTCACGGAATCACTTGGGATTTATTGAGTTGTATCTTTTTCCCAGAGCATAAAATTATATAGGAAACCTCCCACATTGTTTCACAAGGCCAGCACAATCTTCATAACACAATTGACAAACTTAGCACACAAAAAGCCATGGACCAATATGAATCATAAATAGAAACACAAACGTAGGAAACAAAATACTAGCTTATTGAATTCTGGCACTGTCTTAAAATAAACCATTCATAGGTAGGATTTATTTCAAAATGATAAGTTTAGCTCAGCATGAGGAAATCTAGAGAAGTTAAAAGAGATAGCCCATCTGAGTCTCTTGATAAATGACAAAGAGGCATTTTTCTTGAACAACACCTTTTTGCAAACTAGGAACAATAGAACACAATAAAGAATAACTGTTGGAAACAAAAAATGTATATATTTTGAGGAAAAATACTAGAGGCATTACCACCCAGGTTAAAAATAAGAAAACTATACCCATTATCATTGCTATTATTCAACACTGTTCTGGTATTTCTTAACTTTATGATTAACTATGTTAAAAAATCCTAAAGAAGCCACCAAAAAGCTATTAATGAATAAGACAGTTCTAATCAGATCCAATATAGATACATCAAAGCTTGACTTTACACCAGGCATCAGGGGTTGGCAAACTTTGTCCATAAAGATCGGAGAGCAAATATTTTAGGCTTTGTGGGCCATCCCGAGCAACTACTTGGCTCTGCCATTGGAGCATGAAAGCAGCCATTGATAATGCATAAATGAATGGATGCAGCTGTGTTCCAATAAAACTTTATCTACAAAAACAGGCAGTGGGTT
The DNA here is from genome assembly GCA_963575035.1 of Avahi laniger. Classification (NCBI taxonomy): domain Eukaryota; kingdom Metazoa; phylum Chordata; class Mammalia; order Primates; family Indriidae; genus Avahi; species Avahi laniger. Next base: position 3,405 of record CAUYSK010051867.1, on the reverse strand, counting down.
GGATTTGGCTCACTGGCCATAGTTTGCTGATCCCTACTTTATACCACAGAAAACAGTTGATAGGAGAAAGTTATTTAAAAGAGTAAAAAATATATATATATATATACAAAGACCTAGAAATAAACTTTCTAAAGGGCAATTTGGCTATGTACATCAAAACTTAAATTGTGAATACTCTTTCAACCCAATAATTCCATTTCTGGAATGTATTTAAGGATACATTTAGATAAGGACATAAAGATGTGTACACAAGGATGTTTATTACAGTGTTATTTATAATAAAAAAGTTATCTACTGATATAATCCATGTCTATGGGGAATGCAGTTTTTAAAAACAGGTTACAGAGTAGTATGCATATTATCAGCTAACTTTTAAAATATATGAGTGTGCAAATGAGATCATGCATATGGACCTACAAACAGAACAAAACCTATAAAGACATATACCCAATTGCTTTATTAGTAGTTATTTCTAAAGGTAGATTTAGGAACAACTTTCTACTTTTTCCTCATTTTTATTTTCCCGACTGAGCTTGGAAATGAAATTTTTCACTTTTAAAAGGAAGCCAGCAAACAAAAAAACCCCGTGCTGAACAATTTACTCTCATTTCATGAAGGAGTCCATATACAGTAATCCCCTCAAAAAAGTACATCAACACAGACTTTAATTTTTACATTAAGATAAAGCCACAACTAAAGGACACGGTGAGCATTGTAGAAGGGAAGGGCATGCCTCTAACCCTCGCTTGGGTGAAGCAAAGACATAAAATGTAACCATAATGTTTGTACCCTCATAATATCCTGAAATAAAAAAAAAAAGATAAGAAATTTTAAAAAATTTAAAAAAATAAAAAGATATCCCTGGAAAGTTCTTTAAATTATTCTAACCACTTCATGTCCTAAAGATAGAAATCTTTGGGTTACAAACTAATGTAAAAAGGAGATACAAGATCTGGAAATCTTATATTTTTCTTATCTTTCAGCGATATTTCTGTGTGCATGATTACACATATATGTACACATCTATCGAGGAAGAAAAGCCAGAGAAGGGAAATAAGAAATGAACAAGAATGGTAGATGAAGGACCCATGTGAATTAATGTCCTACAGGGAAATAAGTATTAATAAACCTGTTCCTCAAGGTCTTATTCATGGTATGGGGATCTCACCTGTTGGGTTAGGAGAAAACCCTGACATTCTTGCAAATTTTCATTTATAATTTACCAAGACTAAGTGTGGGTCTCCTAATAGAAAATATAAATCCATGTGATTTATATCTAGTAAAATTTAAGCACGTTTTCCCTTCCAATTGACAATAGGTATCTAATTATTTTGCCAAGGGTTTCACTTGTTATAAAGTGATACATACTTAATTTTCATGTACTTAAAATCTTGGGGAAATGGAGATGGGAAAGAAAAAAATGACGATTCTTATAACTTCTTAGAAATTCTTTGTAGGTGTTACTGAATGCAAGTTACATAGCACAACTCAAAGTTATCAAAAAGATTAAGAAACACATACTATTTTTTGCCTTCTCAAAACAATTTTCTTATCTGGCTTTGAAATCTTCCTATTTTCTTCCTGAAGTGCTTTCTCCAAAAGCTTAGCATAAAAATTAAATTCAATGAAAACAGAGTATCCTCCACTAACAGATATTTCCAACTTTGGGGGAGGGGGGAGTGTGTGTTTGACCACATACATGAGTATGTGTATGTGTATGCACGTGTGAGTATGTGTGAGTGAGCTTGTCATTGCTAGAGAAGCCAAGGGAGAAAAGCGAGTCTCCCTAGAGCCAACTTAGAAGTTAACAGGAACAATATGACAACCACAAGGTCATCCAGAGTTCTCAAAAGTGATGTCAAAAGATGATGAGGTGTTAAGTACATTTTGTAAACCATGACAATCCAGGGCACAATGAACAAGAAATGAAGTTTACTCTGAACACAACAAATAAGTATATTGATATAACATAATTTCCATTAATTATTCCTTTTCCCAATCTCAAGCAAACACTATTTATCCTTCAGCAGTAGAACTTAACTATTATCGAATGCAAATGTAACCTATATTAGGCTTGCATTGAGATCCTGGATACCAGAATTCTGCAAAGTTTCTTTTCAATCTTCCACTTCAAAAATTCTTGGAAATAAATTTAGTAGAATTAAAAAGTAAAAAGTCATGCTTCAAATCCTAAACCACATTTTTCTTGTCAAATACTGCTTTCTGTATTGTGCATCACCAAACCCCAGCAGAAACTTACCCTTCAACTTGAGGTCAACATTATGTCTCAGCCAAGGATAAACCCCATAGCTTGGCATATCTTCAGGAATTGGATTATTGTTTATCCAGCCATCACAAGCGAACCGGAAGAAATTATCACAAGGATCCACAGACAGATTTACTTTACTCAAGATGGCAGCGGCTATTTAAAAAGAAAATCATAGGATTAATGGCAAGCACTGAACGATGTGTACTGTTCTCTTCCAAATTAAACAACGATTTCATATCAACCAGTTTCCAAGCCTTGGCTTTCAAATTTCCCCTCAAATTACTTTCTGAATCAACTTCGCTATATGAAATGACTTCATTCAGAGTGAGTGGATATTAATGCTATTGGTTTTTTCAAGACCATCCCTAACATCTGTGGGGCACGGGACTAGAATACAAATGGAGTTTGCAGTCGATTATTTGCAAAGCTAAGTGTGACTTTTTTCCCATCCTGGTTGTCCTTCTGCAAAGTGACTTTGCTACTCTTCCCAGCAAGTGGTAGAGTCTATTTTCACTGCTTTGAATCTGGGCTGACCTTGTCACTTGCTTTGACCAACAGAATTGACAGAAGTAACTTCTTGTGAGTTTCAAAGCTAAGCCTTAAGAGACCTTGTGCCTTCCATGTTAACTCCCTTTGAATGGAGCCCTGACGCTGCTCCTTGAAGAAGCCTACTGGAGGACAGGAGACCGCATGGAAAAGAACCGAGCCAGCCCCAACTGCCAGACATGTGACTGAGACCATCATTGACTTTCCAGCCCAGGTGACCCTCCAGCTGAATGCAGCTACATGAATGAGCCTAGGCAGTATCAGCAGAGAAACTATCCCCCAAACACACAGAATCATGAGAAATAGTAAATCATTCCTGTTTCAGGCCTCTAAGGTTTGGTGGTGGTTTGCTTCACAGCAAAGGTTAACCAAAACAGAGGCCCACATGTCACCTATCTAAATATTTTAAAGATATATTTAAAATATACTTTCATAAAGACCTGGAGGCCGGCCGGGCGCGGTGGCTCACGCCTGTAATCCTAGCACTCTGGGAGGCCGAGGTGGGCGGATCGTTCTGAGCTCAGGAGTTCGAGACCAGCCTGAGCAAGAGCGAGACCCCATCTCTACTGGAAATAGAAAGAAATTAATTG
>CAUYSK010051863.1:0-23867 GCA_963575035.1 Avahi laniger | reverse complement strand
CCCTCCTCAGTGCAGGTTTCAGATATGTCCATCCCATTGCGTGGTGCACATTGCACTCTTTGTGTACACATATACCCGTCCCCTCCTTCCTCCTCCCCCATCCCCCGTGCCCAATATCTAATAGATGTAATTCTTATATATTCTTTTCTATAGACAAGGAATCTATTTTCCTGCTATCGATGGTGTTCATGGTTAGTTATTAGGATCAAAATATTATTTTTTTAACCATTTTCTCGCAATCCCAAACCATAGCATGTTTACCATTTCTAATTAGATTATGCTATAGCTCAAAAACTGAGGACACATATAAATCAATCTTCAAAGACATGAAAATTCTCACAATTATTCAAAGTTCTTGGCAGCTTTTCCTAAATCAAGTCCTGAATTTTAAGAACAGGTAAACTTTTTATGCTAGGAGAGAGGTATTTGGTTTTCTCAGAGAACCATCTTCATGCTTTTAGGAAATGACTTAACATGTCTAGAATTTGCATTCTTTCAGCATATTTGATGGAAATAAAAATTTGAACAATCAAAATCCAGCAAATATAGTTAAATTGTAAAAAAATATATATATTATAAAGAGACAAAAACATGCACATCCAGAACACTTACATATCAAGTCCAATTTAGGACCATTTAAGTGCTATTCAGACAAGGGAGCTATCAAGGCTATGAGTATTCATCAGAGAAAAGTTTATTTGTCAGAATTTCTGCAATGCAGTAATATGTTTTCACAACGAAGGAAATTATTTTAAAGAACAAAATAATGAAAGCAGTTTGGGATCAGGTCGACTATGGGCCCAAAGAGTCTGGGCTTCATTCCATGTGCAGTGTAGTGTCACTGAAGATTTTGGTCTGTGGAGAGACATGATGAAAACAGTATTTTATTGAGATTAAACTGGTAGCAAAGTTTTCAGCTAATGGGAACTGGGGCTAGTGGATCTGTCACAAGTGATCAATCCATGTTGCTAGTATAACACCAAGTAAAGATCTTGATCTAGATTAAGAGCAGCCAAAAGTAGGGATGAAATACTTGGCTTATAAGAAAGCATCTGTTGCTAGTTCTGAAAGAGTATTGGAATGCTTTGAACTTGTGGAGAAAAATGGTTTACATGCTTTCCTATTTATGATATTGGAAATGTATTGAAGTTATTTTGTAAAAGTGTGTGTGTTTACGTGCTTCTACCAAGAATGAGTTTTATGTTTTATTCCTATTCTCATGAATTCTTCAAATCCTTATATGAGTCTTTACTTACACTGCTGTCTCAAGTGTGTGCTGAAGTCATTTTAAACTGTGAGGATGTGTAGATTCTGTCTATGAATAGATTGGGTTCACCCTTCATGCTCAGATGCTGATTTGTGCTTAAACCTAGCCATCGACAGGGACTAAAAGATGTCTGTTATTTTATGTGCATATCTATTTCAAAACTATCCTTACAGAGGTAATGGTACAACTTACTAGGAGTGTTAGAAAAACCACATTAGTAGTCTCAGGTCACGCTCTCATTTGAGTCATTTTGTTTTATAATACATCATAATCAAGGAAAAGCTGGTAAATAGTGATGGAAGAAAGAACATTACTTTAGTTGGTGGTGATGGTGTTACAAATTCAAATGTATGTTATAATTTGTCTTAATTGGGACTTAATTAAGATAAATTGAGACTAAATACCATTTAGTTGTTTATGATACATGCATTACCAGTGATCATCAATGCTTGTTTTTGAAGGTAATAGCTTTCTTGTAATAATCCATTATGACAAGGATAAATTTCTTTTCTCTCGGACTCCAGATGACAACTGCACTCAAAACAATATGGTATTCAGTATTACAAAAGAATGATTTTTTTCTGGCCTGGCATGCTGACTCACACCTGTAATCCAGGCAGTTTAGGAGGCCAAGGCTGGAGAATTGCTTGGGGCTGGGAGTTTGAGACCCCCTTCTCTACAAAAAAGTTAAAAAAAAAAAAAAAAGCAAATATAGCCAGTCATGGTGGCATGCACCTGTAGTCCCAGCTACTCAGGAGGCTGAGACAGGAGGATTGCTTGAGCCCAGGAATTTGAGGTTACAGTGGGAACTATGATCACATCACTGTGCTCCAGCCTGGGTGACAGAGTGAGACCCTGTTTCAAAAAATATTAAAAAAAAAAGATGATTCTTTCTGATGGTTTTAATACACACACACACATACATATATATACACACACACACACACACATACACACACACACAAGCAATAGAAAAAGGCATTTTGAAATTTGGGGTATGGATATTGAATTAGTTCTAATGGGATCAACGGATATATATAAATAGGCCAACAATATTGTCAGGCAATGTATGGGAATTAGAGTAGATATAAGCAAATGAACAAGAAATTTTAGTTACAGGCAAGCTATTGAATCAGAGAGTCCAAAGTGTGAGAAATTACAAGGCAATGAAAGTTCATCTTACATTTTGATGAGATCTATATTACATGGGCTCATATATGGAATTACATTCATAGGTGGTCAGCTTGTCCTCATTTGCCTGGAACCTTCTTGTTTTTAGTATTACAGTTCCCACATCCTGCGGTAGCCTCATAGGCTACCTTAAATCTTAGTATGCTTTCTTAAATGACATTGGCATGGATCTGATTCCTCCTCCACTTCACCTTCCATCACACTTACCCTCATGGAATGCAGCTGCATTTCATAATTAATTAATAAGTGATACCACTTATTTAAAATGGCTGTTGATGGTTGAAAACCTTCCAAGTAACAGAAACAAGAAGCAATTTTCTTCATGTAGACTTTCACATACATGGCATCTCTCAGGTTTCATGGGCCTCCGGGTGACATAAAAATTCCTTAACACTATTCTAACCTTTGAACTAAAATTCGCATCCAGCAGATTGTATTTGTAGGTTTGAGAGGTGGACGGTGGGGGATTTTATTTTCTAGAATTTATCTTATTTTAATTACAGTAACATTGTTATAAAATTTCATGTTTTAAAATTTATGTTGTTGGAAACATCTTCAGATGTGCTAGAAATACTAAAATAGATACAATGTGGTAGCTTGTGTGGAAAGCAAACAAAAAATTGCTGCATCAGGAGCACAGCTGTTTGCAGAGGGCATTACATTTTTTTACAGTGTTTCCCATAGGCCAATATTCTTTTATGCATTGATTTATATTTTAAAAATGATAGATTCTACTGGCATGAGCATTTCAGTTCCTCAGAAATTAAATAAAATCATAATTTAGGAATCGGATAAAAGGTAGAGGGAATTAGAATTTTGCAGCATTAATTAGCTTACTTGTCTTCACTTATTTCTGATCAAATGGAGGATGTTTAATGCAGCAGCAAACAGGGCTATGAGTTTCCTTTAATTGTACGATATGACATTGATGTTTCTAATCCGTGTAAATTCAATAGTTTTGCCTTGATTTTAAAAGTACAATTTTAAAAACACTGGTTTGTTTTAGATCACTACGGTAAGCAATGAACAAAGGAAAATGTTGGATAGAAAATAGAACATTAAAAGGTCTCCTGTTGAAAGAAATGCCTGAGCTGTGAAAACTCTCCTCGAGAATGTAAGATTATGCAATCTTTCTCCCACTTTGGTACTCTAATTCCTTCCCTAGCATTTCACTGCTTCACATCGTCATTATTATTCAAGGTTGCCAGAAGAAACCGGTCACCTCAGAAGACAGCATTTCATTTTTAAATACTTATTTCTGTTGTTTTCCAAAGCATACAACTTCAATCTTACTTAACCAGGTCTTTCATAACCCCATTCCTGCCTTTTGTAGCTACTACTTTATTTGACTGAACCTGTGCACTTTCTCCACTGCCAGCGACTCGCTGCATTACGTTTCTCACTTTCCCTTTCCACATGGCTGCTTGGTTTGCAGAAGATGCTTTCTTACAGATGTGTTCCCTCCCCTGACAAACAATTACTCTTGTTCCCCCCAGCAGGAGGCCATTAGAACATCATCACGGGTTCTGCTAAGTCATCTCACAATCACAGTTTTGTGCAATCACCTCTTGAGACTCTCTAGGCATATGCCATGCAGGAAAACTGGCAGTCACAAATGGCAGCACCTCCAGGCATATTATTTGTTATTTTGGTCCAGAAGTGTAGCAGATAATAGCTAATACACTAGTGTCTGAAGGTCTCATTGGATGCTTTCACTGGCATCATTTGCAGCAAACTTGTGAAAGACTGAATGGATAATCATGTGCTACATAAGAGGAGAAAAAAGAAGCATTTTCACATTTAAATAACAATTACACCCAACGGTCTAGAAGAGACCTGACAACGATAGTGATTTTACAAAATTCTGTTTGTGTAGACTTTTAGCATTCTGAGCTTTGAAGAGTAAATTATCAGGCATTAGTTATTTTCCTGGAAAACAGTTAACCAGTTATATGTTTATTTTTATTTTAATTTCAAAGGTCCAAGTTATGTGAATACATATAGTGAATACATATCTAAAATGTATTCCTTTGAAATCAATGAAATACACATGCAACTGAACACTTAAGGTTTTTTTTTAAGATTTCTCTGACAGCTCTACCTATTAAATCCTCTTGTTTTAATAGGTTAGCATCTCATAGGGATTTCAGTAAGTTTAAGCTCAATATTTAATATATTATGAAATAAGTGGATTTTGGCATGATGCCACATTAACAATTGAATTGTTTTCTATTGATTCTCAGATCAAGTTTACTGCAGCACTGGGGTGCGATGTGTCTTTTCGTAAAATCAAACAATGTGCTAACAAGCTAATGCTTCCACAGAGGCCACAAGGCAAATGAGGAAGGGGACGCTGCTCTCCCAGTCTGAAACCTTGGTGGTCTATTTGTTTCTGTCATTGGTCGCATGAGTTCCTTAACTTTACTTCCTCGAATCTACAAAACAAAATGTCATCAATTTAGCTTCATCGAAGTGAAATCCAGTCACGATTAGTATGAATATCTGAATTACGGAATCTTTGGAAGAAGCACAGTTTTATTTTTGTCCAGAACACATGCATGATTGAACTGAGCACTGAACACAGTGTCCCAATCTGGCACAACATGGACACTCAATAAATACTTATTTAATTGAACTATATTGAATACAAGAGCTGTACAGAATCCCCACCTTAATAAGCAGGTGAAAATCATTTATAATTGGAAAAGCAGATTATCAGTTATAACAACTCAAGGCTCTCTTTAAATTTTAACTAGCCACTTGTGTTTGGAAAGATGTTCTCAAAGTACTTGAATTCATTGTGTTCTCTTTAGTAGTCAGATAACCATTCCTGTTCAATGTGGCTTGTGTTGTTCATTTGCTCAGTTAAAACACTCATCCTTGTCTTTTTTTCCCTTCTACTGAGAAGAAAAAAGAAACTGTAAACCTAGATTTTTATCTCCACCTGAATCTTCACAAATTCTAAGTTATGTAAAGAGAATTTGGACTATTTATTCTCTATTTTATTCCCATTTTCTGTTGCCTCTGCTCAATAGTTTTACAAAGAATAAAGAAAAATGGAGTTCCAATTGAATTGGCTAAATGCTATCAGTGACATAAAAATGCAGGAGCTCAACTGCTGTCTTGGTGCATCTCATTTCAACTGTCAAATACATCCAATTTCTAAATCCAGTGACTGAGAGAGAAAGAAAGAGAGGGAGAGGGAGAGAGAGGGAGAGAATGCAGGTTATTCTCTATATGTACATGGAAAGAATAAAGTCAGAAAACTCTTGTGAGTATAAATATTGACCTTACAATTTTTAAATGATTTATTGTGAATTATTCAATTCAAAAATATGTGTTGAGTTTCTACTATGTTCAAGATACTGTATTAGCTGCTTCAGGTAGATATAAAACAGAGGAAGGTAGAGCATCTGCCTTTACGGAGTTCCCAATATAATGAAAGCGGTAAGATAACTATAGCATACAAGGATAACTGCATAAGACAGAACATTCTGTAAATTACTGTATAGGAGTTAAAAGTCAGATGGTCCTGACTTTGATCCCAACTCAGTATGACTCTGATCATGCCACTTAACTTCTTCAGATCTTGATTTTCATATCTAAAAAAAATAGGCCTAATAATGACAATCTTCTCTTTGTAAAGATTAAATGTGCAATGCCCAAAAGGTACACAGCACAGTGCCTGGCACACAGGTAAATTCTCAAAAAATGGGATTTGTTAAGTGGTCTTAATTGAGGATTTCCCTGTAAAGGTGGTAAATGAGATGGGTCTTGCAATATGAGTAGAGTACTATGAGGTTTGCCTAGATAAGGTGGTTCAGAGAATATTCATATCTGAGGTAACGTAGGAGTTGTCATCACTTATCCCTAGCAGATTATTGGCATGACCAATTACCTGGCTGGCCCATCAAAAGCGAAGGGAAGGCAGAGTCAGGGGAGAGGGAACTAGTGGAACCTAAGTAAAAGCAGGGTCAAGCTAGAATTCCCTGATGCACTTTTGCACAAGAAGACAAGAGAAAAGGTTTATTCCAGGTTTGAGTGACACCCTAGAGGTCCAAAGAGATTCGTATCAGAGGAAGTGAGGAGAGACTATGGGGGAGGAGCATAAAGAAGAGATAATAGAAGAATTGAGGGTTAAATTGGGTGTTATCAGTGTCGAATCAGAGAAGGACAGGAGAAATCAGAGTGGAATTCAGGCTCTTATCCCCTGGGAATTGGGAGCTGCTAGGAAGAAGGGAAAGACACACACCTGTTGATCTGCCTGGCCTCTGCTTTGGTCAGCAGTATTCTGAATGTGAGGTGCCACAAGCAAAGGGAAGGATAATTAGTCATCTCCAGATCTGCCTGGAAATCTGCTTGAGGCTAGATTTGAAGTCTCCATCCTCTACTGGGCTTTGATTTAGGAAAATCACAGTATATTCTGCACAGTTTAGAAGCACTGTATTTTCTGTGCAGTTGGTATGAGGCCAATGCTAAGGGGAAAGAAGAATATATGATTGAAAACTCTCAGGAAAAGTGAATACTCTGGTTTGGGAGATGAGCCAAAAAAGATATATAGAGGTAATAATGCAAAGAACATTAATGCCAGGCTGAAAAGTTATGTTAATTCAGAAGTAAAAAAAAAATCAGTTAGATATTATTGAGACATACAGGAATATAATCAGAGCAATGCTTTTTGGAAATGGCCAGAAGGAAGATAAACTATAAAACTAGAGGCAAAGAAATAAGCTAGGTGTCTATTAAAAATGAAGTGCTAATCTGAGTCTATGGGAATGGAGACAAAAAGACAGATATGCAGAGACAGAACAAGCATGGGCTTATAGTCGATTAAAGTGATGAAGGAAGAGAGTCACGTATTAAGTGGCCATAGCAATTGTAAGCAAAGTCTTCAGATTGACTTACCTTTGACTTTGGGAAAGTTATCTAACTTCTCTGTGCCTCATTTTTTTTATCTGTAAAATAAGTGCACTAATAGTACCCAATAGGGTTTTTGAAAAGATTAAATGAGCAATACATGTAAAATGCCTTGAAAAAGTATTTGGTATATAGTAAATACCAAATGAGTCAGAGATATTCTGGTGATTTGGGGATTCTTACCTGAGAAATACGTGGATGTGATGGTTCCATTAATTGAGAAAAAGAACATGGGAGGAAGTGCATTTTTAGAAGTAGAGGAGAAAGTGGGTGTCAGAAATCAATTTTAGTGTATGCCCTGCTGAAGCAAGTACAGGTGTCAGAGATCAGATTGTTCAAATTCCCTCCTGAGCCACACCAGGTCTACTGTAGGTAGCACTATCAGTTATCTAGTCTGTGAAGGAAAGCTGATGGAGAAGAACCAGACAGAAGAAGACGGAATCATCTTAGGTTATGGTAGTAGGGTTATGGAGAAATATCACTTCATTTTCAAAAAGAATGCAGCTATAGAGATGTTTTAAGGCCAAGAACAGCAAAGAAGAAGGAATTACTTTGAGTGATTTCAGTGCTGAAAGAAGTTTAGGTCTTTTAGAAGCATGATTGATCTGAGGCAGTGGCTGGGAACCTGAAGAGAGTGAGACATTTTGAAATAATAGCTGTAGGGATTGAAATAGTCACCTAGTGATGAATAAAAGAAATGTAAAGTGACCTGTCTGTGGAATCTTTTAGCAAAATGTCTTTTCTGACTTCATTTTCCACATGGGTGATAAGTTTTAAAATTTAGATATTTTATGTCAACCATGAAACTCTGAGTTTTTCTCAGATGAATCAAAAATGAGTTTTTGAAGAAGTTTGTGATGTGCGCAAATGGGGAGCACGGGGGTGTGTGTGTGTGTGTGTGTGTGTGTTGTGTTGTGGGTAGTGGTGTGATGGTATACAATAACACCATTCTCAGAGTTTAATTAGCTTTGAGCTATTTTGAGCTTCACCAGACCATGTCCAGAAGTTTCTTAAAGATTCTGCTAAGTAAATGATCAAAGACATTGTGAGTTAATTGGACTTTCACAATAGTCTGTTGATGGTACTACCTTAAGGAACCTAGTCTCACAATATTATCCTGATTTATCCTTTACTAACAATGTAGGAAATAGAATAGAAAAGAGTAAAACATCCTGGCTTTCCTTATGCATATTGATTAAGGCTCAAAAGGAGGATGAGGAAACAATTCCACGTCACTGTGGTTATTTGCACGTAGAATAACTGTTTGGAATTTAGCCTGATTCATATTCTAGGATGGCTTTCAATATCCCACAGAGTCGGCACTCTTCATTTTGAGGTGTTTTCCATCTACTTTACATGCATAATTGCTCAGTGACTAGTGGGTTTGTTTCCTTCAACATGAGCAGTTTTGAGGCAAAGAGGAAACCAATGGGCATCATATTAGTTTCTTCAGTTTCAGCCTGTGGTGTCGAGAGAGGTCCTTGACTTGTGACTGGCATTGTTCCCAGCAACCTGCTGGATCTATTGGAGCCTTCAGTGGGTTTTGAATGGTTCATTTTAGGGAATTGATAATATCTAGTGGGAAAATTGAATGTCAGCTTTTTTTTTTTTACAGTTTTTATTTGTTTGTTTGTTTTAATAGGTTCAAGGGCGTACAAGTTGAATTCCATTATATGCATGTATTGTACAGTGGTGGAGTCTGGGCTTTTGGTATACCTATCACCCGAATAGTATACTTTGTACCCCTTAGGTAATTTTTTATCCCTCACCCCTTCCCACCCTTCCCCCTTTTGAGTCTCCAGTGTTCATTATACCAGCGGTCCCCAACTTTTTTGACAGCAGGGATTGGTTTCATGGGAGACAATTTTTCCATGGATGAGGATTGGGGGACAGGGTGCAGAGCTCAGGCGGTGATGCACAGCCAGGTTCCTAACAGGCTGTGGATCAGTTCCAGGCTGCACTCAAGGGTTGGAGACTACAGCATTATACCAGTCTGTGTGCCCTTGTATAGCCATAGTTTAGCTCCCACTTATATGTGAGAATATGCAGCATTTATTTTTCTGTTCCTGGTTTACTTCATTTTGCCTCCAGTTCCATTCAAGTTGCTGTAAAAGCCACCATTTCATTCTTCCTTATCCAGCTGGTTTTAAAAATATTCCTTTTCAATTTTTTGTGGCATCTCCTATAAACCCATTTTATGGATTAGGAAACAGAAATTTATAAGAACTAATTTGGGCTCATTAAAATCCCCTACTATAATCCCTTGATTTAGCAATAAACATGAGTATACTGCATGGATACTAATGGTTAGGGGTACATGAATCAGTGGATTAAAATCAATGACACACTCAAATAATCATAATAATTTATTGAGTACCACCTATGTGCCTGGGTATTCTCTGACCTTCACAATAATCCTTCATGTTAAATACAATTATTCCCTTTTTACACTTGAGAGAACTGGATCTCAAAGATAAATTCTCAGTAATCACACTTCCAGTAAGTGATAAATCCAACACGCAAACCTATTTCAATATAATTCTGATATATTAGTTTGCCTCTCAATAGGAAACAGTGAAGGGAAGATTATGTGGCTCCAATTTTGCATACTGGAGCCCATGTTTATCATTTATACATGATTGTTTGTCCCTCTTCATTATGCTCAGTGAGTACAAGATACCTTGTAAAGATACCTGAGAATGTCAGAGTTGTAGTAACATTAACATGAAATTTGTTTCTGACCATATCATCGTGATATTCCTAAGAGATTAGAAGCATAAGAAATTTGATTTAAAAGAAGTTATTATAACTTTAGACTAAGGTAAAATATTTTAAAACATTTTTACCTATTCAACTGCCTTTACTTGAATTCAGGAGTCCTGCTTTTTACTATTATTAAATTAACCATCAAACCTAGCAAATGAGAGGGTTCTTGGTAATTTTAAGAATATATGATTTTCTAACTCCACTTGTTCCAATGTTCACACTTACAGGTCATTTGTTATAGACATGTCCTGTCCTAGGCTGTGGGATTAATCATATTCCTTTCTAGATGGAATCTGCATGGTTTGGGTTAAGAAGTCGATGGTTCAATAGCCAGTCAAACCTTTTTCTCTGGCTTACTAGCTGATCTCTTGCTCTGACTATATTCTGGATTCTAGAAACTGAACTGTTGTTTAGTTGATTGTGTACACACCCATTTCTTGTTGCTGACCCCAGCCTCATGCTTTCTTGGTCCTGTTTCTCCCTAACCAACTTGCTCCTGCAAGTTCTCCTGGAGGCTGAAGTCTAGTCTTCCAACTCCAAGCCTCATAATTGATCCTCAGATACCTGTGGCAGAGCTTTGTGATGTTAACAGACTGTCTACTTACATCACTATACATTTCCTATCACATACATTCTGATTACAAACCCTGACTAAAAACTTAAGTATTGGCTCTACCCTGAGAGCATGTCCTACTTCGGTGAATTTTTCTTTATCTCTGAGGCTTGACCTGAGATAGATCCTATGACCTGAGCTGTAATTTTGACATGAATTTTAATGGAAAGATAGCTGCTCATTTTAGAAGTTTTTTTGTTAGGATATTGACTATGTTTCTCTTTGAAAGAGCTGAAGGCAGCTAATTACTCTTTACTTTCAAAGCCAAATGGTAGGAAGAGATGTGGCTACTTTTTTCTCTTTCTGAAAGAGAGAGAACTAAGGACAAGATGATCTGTTTAGGATCTGTTATGCACGTATATAGACAATGAACATGATCAACATAAGAATCTCCATTAACAAACTCTTAGAGAACCTCTATGTGCTTGGATAGGTTAACCCAATTAGACTATCAAAATTATACAAATTCAGAATAGAAGGGAATTCCTCAATAAGCAACCCAAAATCCACAAAGGAGCACTTCAAGAAAATGACAAACATCTCTTGAGAACTTCCAGTAAAACATACACTATATGTGAGCCATATAAACCTGTCCTTTACTGCCCAACTTGAAGATCTGGTAGTGCGCGGGTTACATATGACATTCCATCTTGTAGTGTCATTGGTCATAAGGCAAAATTTGGAGTATAACAGGAAGCTGTCATTGGTATCAAAAAGAAATAACTTAATAGATATGTTCCCTTTTTAAAATTGGTTGTAAAGAGTCACCTTAATTGCCACACCTAGACTTTATGCCTGACATCTAGTGGCCACTCTAAGAATTGCAGTAAAGATAGGAAGTAGTTGAAGTGAAAAGTACATTACCACCAGCTTGCTCTCTCAGTCCTACCACATAGATCCTTCCTTCCACTGCGTTTTTTAAATATCCTAAATAATCAGATAATTTTAGGGCTAGAGGATTGCCATGCCATTTTCATTTAATTATATTCTAATTACTGTATGTGGATATGAAGAAAAACAAATCTTTAGAATTCCTGACTTTAATGAATGTTTTGTGTAAATTCAACCTATTGGAAGGAGGAATTTCCACCTTTTATTTTGGCTATGGTTTATCGTTTTTTTCTTCTTGAAAAAAATGGGGATAATAATACCAAACAATCTCACAAGGGGACGTCTTTACTTGCAAAACAGTGAAAATAATTATAACATAATTCATAGGCTTGCTTTTGGAATTTAAAAAGTTAATTCATGGAAATAATGTTGAACAGTATCTGGAACATAGTAAGTCTAAGTAGTGTTTGCTATTATTGTTAATTTGGGGTTTCATAATAATAAGACAGTTTTTAATGCATGTAAATTAGTGACCTTATTATCTAAGAGAAGTATTATTTCCTTCACATATTAAGGTCTACATATTTGGAGAATTCAAATGTCATATGTAATATTTAATAGCTATAGAAATTCAAAGTTGAAGGGACATTCTCAATCTCCAGTCCAATCCTTTCATTTGCATATGAGGAAACATTACTTGAGATGGTATGAAACTTTGCAAAATTTATATGGATTGTTAAGAATGACAGTAGAGTCTGGGTTTTCCCATCAAATTGAATGCATTCACCAGCACTCACAAGTGTCTCATTTATATCTTCAAACTACTATAAAATTAGTAATACAGACAAACAAGAAGATTAAACTAAAATACAGCCACAATCCCATTGTTTAGCAATGCATATATATATATATACACACAAATACATAATATATACATATACGCATATATCCATTATTTGCATGTATGTCTTTTTATACTGTTTTATAAACAGATCCATATATGTTTCAACTAAAAGGTAGATTTAAACTGAACACATTTTGTAATTTGGGTTCTTCCTTTAAGTCATAACATATTTCCATATTAATATTCATCTATGGCATCATTTTTATTGGTTGCATTCTATTTTATGCTTATACCAAAATTGGTTTAATTAATTCCCTTTTGAGATCATATTAATGAAGAAAAAGGAAAGTTAGGCAGTTGGTTAATAGCAGGGGGCAAACGAGAGTGAGAGAAAAATTGGTAGTGCTATGGAAAGCCCTGTTTTCTCCCTCATTCTTTAGATTTACGTCATTATGTGACAGCAAATGGCATCAGATGATTGAAGGAAGGCATACCTAGATGAGGATGCTCTGGGTCCTGAAGGGAGAGGAAGTGGAATGTTCAGTTGAGAAAGCATCATGTAATAAACTGGGAAAAATGGGTTCTGTAAATGGCAGCATGTGTAGCACATTATGGAGTTCAAAGATTTGAGGTTAAAATACCAAGGAGAGAGCTTTTGGTAAACGAGAATAAACCTCCAAGTCTTTCCAGTGACATGGAGTAAACCCATACATCACTGAGTTGGAACATGTTTTTTAGTTTATACATGCATCTAGAATTTTAATATGGGTTATAAATGTACACGTTTTAAATATGCGTGCATATCCATTTCCATAATTGTTTTCTGAGAATCCAGCAGTGAGCTGACAGACAAAGGCATATCTTCACAGATGTGTGAGGGAGAGAGGAAATACTAATAGAACATGAGCTACTCCAAGAAAGTGAGTGATCCAGGGTCTCATGGCAGAAATTTCTACATAAGGTTAGAATTCTAATTATAAACAGTTCACCAAATTTCTATGCTGTAAGAGAAGAACAATGAATATTGTGAAATTATATAGGAATATGACAAGAATCAGGACAGAACTACATCCTTTCTTGCCTTTCTTTGAACCTAATTTTTTTCATTTCTATCCATCATACTTTTACAGTTGAGCAAAAACATCTGTATGAAAGATATCTGGAAGTTTCCCAACTCATACTGTTGCTCCCTTTCTTACATGCTCTTCTAGAGCTCTGTGTGACTCCTTTTGAATCCAACATCCAAAATATATACTGTGTATATTTTCTTTGTAAAATATGTTTTTATCACTGAATAGTGTACTCTTCAATTTTTATACAATACTAATAGCAAATTATTGAGAACACTAGTAATGGTCCTTGGATACTGCTGGGTGTATCCACAGGCACTGCCTTGATCCACGGATCTGTCTTGTGTGCGATCTGTCATAGTGCAAGTGAACAGGGAAGTCTAGTGCCAAAGGCCCTGTTTGGGGACAGGCTCATTGTGAATTTCCTGACAACCATGCCGGCCTTAAGGAGTTAGAGCACGGCTGGACTGTCAGGTCTGCACCTAGCATGCTGGCAGGTGGGAAGCACCACAGAAGAATCGGCAGTTTGTATCTTCCAGGAGGCAAAGGCATAAAGTGCCTTATTTTCACCCATTGCAGGGAGCACTTTCTATTTCTAAAAGACAAAGGTAGAAATAATAATAGTCATGAATAGAATATAATAGTTTACCCACCTCTGACATTTTTCTTTGAGCTCCGAATTCATATTTGTCTTCTTTGATGTGAGAATAAAATCCCATGGCCATTTTGTAGAAAAATACAATAAAAGCTCAGCCATGGATTAGCTATACTAGCTAATAAAGGATGTTTACTTTTTTAAAAAATTCACTTGCTCTCCATCACTTCCAAGATCAGATAGAAAACGGCAGACATCTCTGTGGGAACAACGCTATTGAAATAGTGTTCACACTGTTCGACTAGATAGTTCACACACTTTAATTCCTGTTAAAAAACTTAATTAAATTGCATGATTTATTAACTCATGTTAGATGATGAAAAAAGTGGTTTGGAAAACCTATGCATTCTGTGTAAGACAAGCCAGCTGTCTTTGAGGAAAGACTTTTGGTGTTGTGTAAATTTTGCAAACTACTGAATTGCTAACAGACTCTTTGTTGGATGTTCTTATACTTTTGATAGACTTGTGAATAAAAGAGTGGTGTTCATTCTAAAGGAAGAAAAAGCAATGTGTATTTTGTTAAACAAATCAGCAGAGTCAATAATGATATTTTTCTTTGATGTTAACAGATTCTGCTACATTTCTATAACTATTAGCCTATAAAAGTATTTTGTAACACAGTCCACTTCTAATTTTACTTTCCCTGAAACCAACTGTCAAATATATTTATCTCCATGCATTCAGATCTTCTACAAATACACATCTTTCTGTGATTGCTTTTAAGAGCACAACCTTAATTCAGTCTTTCTATACTCCTTCTGGTTTATGGTGATATTAAACACAGGCAAATTCATTCACTGAAATCAATCTGGGGGAAATAAACCTACTGGTCTATAATTTAAGATTATTTGACTGCTCACTGGCAAACGATTAGATAGTACAATCATTTACTGAACCTCAATCTGCATTTTCTGAAATTCTTTTACACACTCTTTGAAAGATGAGACTAGAGAAAGGAAAGAAAAATTGCAGCAAGCACCAGACAACGGAGCCATTCTGAAACTCTTTAGTTGCATATTTAAGTTAAAATACCTTTAGAAAGATTGGGAGAAGGCTGACTAGAGGAATTGTCTAAGATGTTTCATATTTGTGTATAGACACACAGACACACACACTCACACACACATACACACACTTCTAGTAATGAACTCATCAGGGAGTTCCTCCCTAATTTAAGCTCAAGCTTGCAAAGAAGTCAGTTGTTTTTTCTTTTTCCTGACACTATTACATCAAAATAGTATCCAGGCATTAGACAGTATTTATTAGCTTGTAAGTCCAGAGATAATGATCCCATTCAATCAGAACACATGAATAATTCAATAGTCCCAACTTCACATAATTTCTAGCTCTACTTTTAAAACCAGTAAAAGAACAATTTGTATCATTTATTTATTTTTGGTGACAATGGTAAAAGATAAAGGAGGATTTGTTTTTTGGTTTCTTTTTTTTTCCCAAGAAAGAGAGCCTTATGGTCCTTTCATTTCAAATCGGTTAAAGACATTGCCAAAAGAACATGTATATGTATGTAAATATGAAAGAGCAATATATTATAAGGGGGATATACAGCAATTACCTCTGTGAATTGTTTCACATAAATTTGTCAAGGGTATTTTAATCACTGTGAATGGTTTAATATTATTTTACACACTACTGCTAGGAAACAATGATGATTTCTTCAAGACCATTGAAGCTATAATTTCAGGGGTCACTTCTGCAATGTACAATTTAAAAAAATACATTTGAAAGAACTGTTTTAAACATCAAGGAGAAGTTGAAATAATTTGATCTTACATCAGAAAATGTTGCTGCCTCTCATTTTCTAACATAAACAATGAAACACAGTGGAAGAGGGCACAATTTTCCCTCTGAAGTAGTTCTGTCCTGTAGAACTTTTTGCAATGTTCGATATCTACACAGTCCAAAACGGAAGCCATTAGCTACACGTGGCTGTCGAACACTTGAAATGCGGCTTGTGCAGAGAACTAAATTTTAAATTTTATTTGCTTTTAATTAATTTAAATTTAAATAGACACATGTGGCTAGTGGCTCCTTGATGAACATCACAGTCCTTAAGTCCTCAAGGAGAATGGATATTAGATTACAAATAGCAATGGAAAGGCACTTATTATTAAGGTATTTTAATTCTTCTTTTAAGTTTACCATTTCTATTGAAACTCTCTGATGACAGATTATCTAGATATTTGTGATTAATTCACAACATATTTTCTTTTGCTAATTCATTTGACAAAATCAGAGTGAAGTAGTGCTCTGATTGCTTTGGTTAAGATGTGCTATAATGAATGTATGATATGGCCACTAGACTGTCTAAAGAAGAAGTGACAGATAAATTAGATTAGAGAAGGCTCCTATTTATATCTCAGTGGCTTAAAAATACACAAAATTGTATTATCGATTTAAAAGACTTTGGGAAGATACTCTGTTTGGGAAATATTTTCTAAAAGAAAAAAAAAATCCCTGGTCTTCAATAAGCTAATCAGCTTTTCTAAAAATATAAAATGGCTTCACTTTAGGAATTATAGAAGTGTGGATTGACATTCTGTTCTTTTTTATACTTTTGCAGTGGGCCTTCCTCTCCCTCATCCTGAATATTCCAGAGAAGAGGAGACAGTAAAGTGAAAGTTAAGGAATAGGAGTCAGTGAGGTCAATGGATACACCTCTCAGGTTTATTTGAAGTTTTCAAACGGCTCCCACATGCCCTGTCTCAATAAGTTGTCCACCGAAGGAAGGTCATTATCAAATTCCAAGATACAGATGCTTTGCTAACTTTCAAATACAGTCCGAGTGTGTGCTTGCGTATTCATACTGGCCATTAATAAGGGCCACTTGGGGAGACTTTAAGCTCTCAAACTGGATTAGTGAAAGTGATCAAAAGGATCAACTGAATTTTGTAAATTGAGTTTTACAGGATGAGGGGTGGACTTTGAAAAGAACTTCCTAAATCAGCCATCATCGATGTCTTCATCATAGTCTTAAAATGAGTTGTCATTACGAAGCTTGGAGTAGGATCATCAACTGAATGACACTATCTGCACAGTAGCTGAAATGTGATGCGTTGTACCAGCAATTAGTGGCAAAATTCCAGAAGCAAACTCCAGTGGTACTTTATGATTTAGAAGTTATGTTTGACACTGAAGGTTGCTTTCCCTATAATATGACGGATTTAGAAAGAATTTCATTGCTATTTTCAAGAGGCATTAATAAATATTCTTATAAACCTATATTAATGGATTTCTAAGTTGGCTAATTGGAGTGTTTTTAGACCTAAGCAGAATGATTATGTCTATTTTTGTCTATTAATATTGTTGTATTGTTAAGAAGTGTCTTTTTGTTTGCATTTCAATTTTTTATACATTATTTCTAGTCATCACAAAAGCTTATAGAGTGCAATTCCTATTTTGTAAATCAGGAGAAAAATTTCCAAAGAGGTTGATAAGTTTCTTTATGGTTTCATTGGCAGCAGGTGCTTGAACTAAAAGTGAATCTAGAATCATTCAGACCCAAAGCCCTTATTTATTTTTGATACCATGTTATCTCTCTAATTTTTAATATGAAGTATACAATATTTAAGTCTGTTTTCAAAACATATTCATATACAAAAATAAATATATATAATCTAGGTTACCTTTTGGGGGAGATATTTTGTCTGGGGTTAGGATTCTTTCTGTGTTATCTATGGCATCCGGCATTTGACCTTTACTACTTATTTCCAAGAAGCATAGAAGAATTCTCCAGGACTAGGCCCAAAGAAAATCATTTCTTGTCAACATTTGTCTTCTAGACATTCTTTGTTGTACATTTTCTGATTCAGTATTGGTGGTTTGGATTTAGCTCAGGGGCCCTGTTAAGAATTGGGTGTGTATGGACTCTTCTTAGAAAAAAATATTGTATATGAATATATATATATTACATTTTATATGGTTCAATGACCACTTAAGTGCAGATTTGTCTAAAATATGCTAGGGAAGGTAATACTTATATGAGTTCTTTATGAGAAGCAAGAATGGTCAATGTATTAGCTTCCAAGGATTGCCATAAAAAAATTACCAAAAATTTAGTAATTTAAAACAACGTAAATTCATTTTCTTATTATTCTGGAGGCCAGAAGTCTGAAATTAAAAATTAAAATGTCAGCAGGATTCTGCTACCTCCAAAGGCTCTAGGGAATATCTTCCTGGCTTCTTTCAATTTCTGATATCTCTAGACATTTCTTATGGCTACCATCATCCAATCTCTGCCTCCCTGTTCGCATGGCTTTCTCTTCTATGTAACTGTGTCTTCTTCCCTTCTGTCTTTTATAAGCTCACTTGTCTTTGAACTTAGGGCCCACCCAGGTAATACAAAATGATCTCATTTTAAGATCCTTAATCTAATTACATCTGCAAAGACTTTTTTCCAAATAAAGTCACATTCACAGTTTTCAGGGGTTAAGGAGTGAACATGATTTTGGGAGGTCACCATTCAATCCACTGTAGTCAGTAAGGTCTACCTATTTTCTTGCTGAACCTCTGTAATTTTGCCCTATGTAATTGGTCCAGAAAAGTCCTCAGAGTACTCCTATTAAAATATTATTAACTCATAACAATTTACAGAAATGAAAAACAAGAAAGCAAAACTTAGACTACACAGTATGTGCAGTAGTTAACGGCACAAACCTGAACATTAAACTGACTATCTGGATTAAAATCCCACTCACATGCTCTGTGTTTGAGGACAATTTGTGAACTTCTGCAATCTTCACTTTCCTCATATGTATATTGAGTCCTGATGTGGTGGCTCACGCCTGTAATTCTAGCACTTTGGGAGGCCAAGATGGGAAGATTGCTTGAGATCGGGAGTTTAACACCAGCCTGAGCAAGAGTGAGATCCCTGTCTCTACAAAAAATACAAAAATTAGCTGAGCATGGTGGTGTGCACTTACAGTCCAGGCTGCTCAGGAGGCTGAGGCAGGAGGATCGTTTGAGGTGGGAATTTGAGATTGCAGTGAACTATGATGACACCATTGTACTCTAGCCAGGGTGACAGAGTGGTACTCTGTTTCAGAAAAAAAAAATTGAGTATCTCCTTAATAGAGTTTAGTTAAGATTAAATGAAAAAACCATGTCAAGAATTCAGTATAGTGCCTGGCATAAAGTAAATGCTAAGTAATGCTCACCATCAGTAGATGCTTCCTGGAAGCATCCTTTGACATCTCTCTTAGACATAGTTATCTATCTATCTATCTATACTTCATTTGCTTATTTATCTGTTTTACTAAAATTATTATAAATAAGAACAAATCACACTTCCAGAAATATGGAGGCTTGCTTTCTCAGAAGTCATCTTCATGGACAATAATAAGTAAACTGAGAATTCTTTTTGCCTATAGATACTTTAAACACATATTCATCATTTATTGAGCACTATTATGACCAAAAGATGATTTGGATAATTTCAGCTGTTAAACAATTTATGTTTTATTCAGGTGTGATAAATAAAATATGAAATAATTGAAAAAGAGCATAATAGGTGCTTTAAAGATGTAAGATCAAGTAACCATGGGAATAGAAGGAAATGCAGGGAACATACAATTTAGAAGGTGAGGAAAAAGAAGGTCAGAAGACTTTTTCTCAAATGAGAGCATATTGTAACAGGTGAACATAGATATAGAATTCAAGAATGCATCTTATCCTTGTCAGTAATGAGCTGTTCCTTAACTTTCAATATCCCCATCTATGAAATGACGCTAATATCATTGGATTGTTGTGAAGATTAAATAATGCATGTAGAACAATGTCTGGTACCCAGCAAAGGATAAATAAGTTAGTATTTAGTTGTTGTTGTTGCAATCACTATTAATCAGTTTCCTAGTGTGCAGAAGAAGTTTAATAAGTCTTATTTACCCTCGATGGCAACTCTCATTTCAAAACCATTTACCCAAAGAAGCCATTTATACCTATACTACCTCTCCTTGACCCATTTTTTATAATCTACGATAATAACACATATATATTGAAATAATCTGTTTCTGTGTTTTTCTTCTCCTCCATGCTATAATCTCCTTGAAAACTGGAAATATATCTTATTCATATGCATCGTCCTAGCATATAATAAAATGTCTAACATTTAGTTTGTAAATGTTTCTTGAACTGTTGAGATTTCAAGTATGTACTGTACTGCCCACCACCAAAACCTGATAGACTATAAAGCTCTATTAATACCCTCTAAGAGAAAGAGAAAGTCCATATAGGTAACTTCATATCAGAACTTTAGGAAAAGTCCCGTCTAGTATAATTGTCTTAGTTTTCTATCACTGAATAACAATTTACCATAAACTGAATGACTTAAAACAACACGTATTTCTTATCTCACCTTTGAGGTATGGCTTAGTTAGATTTTTTCTTCAGGTTCTCACGAAGTTGTAACCAATGTGTAAGTTGGGACTGCAGTCCTATCCAAGGTCCAATTAGAAAAGAATTTCCTTCCAAGCTTCCTAAGGTTGTTGGCAGAATTCATTTCCTTGCAGCTATAGTATTCATGAAAGCTTGCTTGTTCAAAGCCACAAGGAAGAGAGAGACCCTAGAGTGAATTTGCTAGTAAGACAGAGTGTCATATAAGGTAAGGTAATCACAGGAATGACATCCATGCCCTTGACCACATGACATAACATAGTCATGGAAGTGACATCTCATCATCTTTGCTATTTTCTGTTAGTTAGAAACAATAGAGGAAGTTGTACAAGGGTTAAATACTGGGAGGTAGAGATCATTGGGATCAACTTAAAGTCTGTCTCCCAGTGTTAGGGGTGCCCAAGAATTCTGTATTTCGGATTTGCAAAGAGTCATTCTTAATCTTTTATTCATTCATATTTTGATAAAGACCCAGGATTAGATAATAATATTAGCATACAATAGTGCTTTGTACATTAAAAGAATGGAATGTAAAAAAGAATACAAAAATACTTCCCCCAATATAATTCTCTGTAATAAAAATCATACAACGCTGAGGCACACTACTCTATGAACTTGCTAGTGTCTATTAGTTGATCTATTATGGTAGAACCATCATTAGGAAAATAATTCATCACACTAGAAGCATTGTATTGAGCATTATAAATTACTTTAATAATACACCACACTTGATAGCTATTAATTTTAGTGCCATCCAATGTATCATAGCATTAAACCATTCTGTATTTGAAGAGAGACAAATAGAAGTTTATTGTCTTGGCGTTCTGAGATATGAAGAACACAAATGCCTAAGAGTAACAATTAGAAGTTAGAAGTTCCTGTATTGTTTGTACCAAAGTCTGTGCTTACCTAGATATGGTTGTTATATTTCTTAACTATTTTTTTTTAAATGAGTCAATGTTTTACTA
The DNA here is from genome assembly GCA_963575035.1 of Avahi laniger. Lineage (NCBI taxonomy): Eukaryota > Metazoa > Chordata > Mammalia > Primates > Indriidae > Avahi > Avahi laniger. The sequence continues at coordinate 2,337 of CAUYSK010051863.1, read as the reverse complement.
ATATACATGGGTGGTTGTAAAGCTAACCTGGATTGTGATATTATTCCTGACTTATGATGTTTACTGCCTCGATGATTTGTCCAATCTGGCTGCCTGAGTAAGGGGCCTCTTCCCTCATCACTGCCCCTTGCAGGTCTCTTTTAAACCTGAAAGCTAATGAAAAAAGATCACCTTCCCAGCTTGAAGAAGATTTACATAGTAATTGTGCTTTCTTCATGAAACCTCTAAGTCAAGGCTCAATTCAAATGAGTTCAGGAGCCAGAGAGATGGAGTTACAGGGTAAAAATTTGTAATATCCAATAATAGATCTAAAAACATACACCAACCACAAGGAATAAATATTAGTTGTGTCCAGTGGATTATTTCTGCTCTGGAACATGGCCCTAATGATGTGAACCATGAACTATAAGTAGGGAAGCATCCATGACTTCTGTAGTTTAATTACCCATGAAGAAATTAATTTTAAAAATGTTTAAGCTCCATTATTTTCCTGATACACTTTGTATTTTATTTTTCAAATAAAATGATTTATTGCTACTATATGCTATGTTCATCAATCATTCAATGATTACATTTCTCAATCAATATTTTAAAATGCACAATGTAATCTTATATATAAATACATGAAAAAGGGATGCCTTCAGCTAACTATTTCCCTCATCCTGGGAATTTGGGCTTTTAATAGAAAAAAGCTTTAAGCAAAATGACTTTTGGAAGCTGTTTATGTCATTTTGACTATTTGGAGTGGTGAAAACATTTCTGTGGTATCCTCTGCTGTTCACTCATTCACCAGTGAGCACCTATTGTGTACGTAGCACTATTCTAGACACTGGAGATACAGCAATACATAAGATAAAGTCCCTATCTTCATCAAGCCTATTAGTGGAATGGAGAGTGATGATCAGACAATAAACAAATAATAAATAGTTATGTTAAAAAAAAAAGACAAGGAAATCAAAAATGCTGCCAAATATTCTACAATCCACAGTAGAGCCCTGTCCTCTCAAAAAATAATTATTTGGCCCCAAGTATACAAAAGCTGAGAAACCCTGACTAGCGGGAGAGAGGACAGTGGACAGGTTCCCCCAAAACGTGAGGGAGTGGCACATTCACATCACGTGGAGAACAGCATTCAGGCAGAGGGAACAGCAAGCATAAAGGCTCCAAGCCAGGGTGTGACTGGTAAGATTAAAGAAAGAATTCTCTTTTTAAGAAATTTGAAATGACACCTTGCAGACCTTTCCTAATATTTAGAAGTTCAAGACAAAAATGCAAGTAAAAACTTACTACCATGCATTGTAATGCTTGGAAATTATAAATCAAGCTAACTGGTTAAATAAAATTTGATCTGTTCTCCTACTTTGAAGTTCATAATGACAAAATTAAAAATATACAGACTTGTGGTTTTCACACGACTGAAATTTAGCAAAATATAGGCAATTGAATTCCATTATTACTGTGCATATTGGGGTGGGACTATGGTGTTCAGATAAGTAATGAAATAAAGACATAAGTGATGCACAAATTGTTGCATATTTTTAAATAAAATTGTGTGCCTTTTTTTTAGCAAAGCTATTCATCATATTATAATAAATATTTTACATAGTTTACATTGTATGGACACAACTGCCTAATTACACAATCTTTCTTAAATGGATGTAGATTTTAAATAGTCTTCAATTTGGGGAAATGTCATTCTGCCGAGGAAATAGAAACTGTAATGGTCAATAAAATCATTAAAGCCACATATATTTAAAAATAAATGATGAACTTCGCATGTCATAGTCAAAATTGCAATAGAATTACATATGACAAATTATCATTGTCACAGAAATATTGCAAAAGAGTTTTGCTGTGGTTTGAATGTTCACGTTCTCCCTAAATTCATACACTGAAATCCAACCCCAAAGGTATTAGGAAATGGAGCCTTTGGGAGGTGATTAGGTTATAAATGTAGAACTTTGAAGAATGTGATTGGTGCCTTTTTAAAAGATACCCCAGAGAACTCACTCATGTACCATGTGAGGATACAGCAGGAAGGCCCCATCTATAAACCTGAAAATGGGCCCTCACCAGACCTCAAATCCACTAGTTCTTTAATCTTAGATTTCTCAGACTTGATAACTGAGAAAAATTAATTTCTGGTTTTTTTTTTTTTGAGACAGAGTTTCACTCTTTTGCCCGGGCTAGAGTGAGTGCCGTGGCGTCAGCCTAGCTCACAGCAACCTCAAACTCCTGGGCTCAAGCGATCCTCCTGCCTCAGCCTCCCGGGTAGCTGGGACTACAGGCATGTGCCACCATGCCCGGCTAATTTTTTCTATATATTTTTAGTTGTCC
>CAUYSK010051861.1:0-33746 GCA_963575035.1 Avahi laniger | reverse complement strand
CAAAAGACTTTCCTAAGTTCAAAAAGACAGTCAAAATCAAAATTAGAACCCAGGGTCATTTCCACTGCCTCTCAATGTCGCCTGTGCACCAGTAAGAATTGCTAATTGACATAATGTTCAGGGTAGAAATAGCTGGGTTATCATTCTCATATTATACATACACACATAACTGTTATGCATAGCATAGGCTTCATATATTGCATCTTTACGTATTAATTTTACAAGTGTTAAGGATGAACTTGATGGTCTGTGATGTTTACAAAGAAAATGCTAGTAATAAAAGTTTATGAAGCCCATATAGGTGAATTATTAATTGAAATTATAGATGTAAACTTTTAAATCAATTTTGTTAGTGAATCACCAAAGAAGGTCTTAATGAATTTGAGATGAAGTACTAATAAATAGAAAGAGATTAATAGTTTATACATAGGTGAATGGATAGGTAGATGATAGATACCTAGATAAATGGCAGAGAGAGAGAGAGAGAGAAAGACAGAGACAGAAACAATAGTGTAAAAATGCTGACTATTTTCTGGAAAAAAGTAACATGAATGATTTAAAATTAAAAGGTATACCTCTTGCAATAGTAGACTATTCTGCATTTAATTAGTAATATGAAGTATTTTCCTTAATCTAATGATAAATATTTGTGATAGTATTTATCTATACCATAATCATTTTTTGGACCTGATTTAAATCTTCTTGTTAGAGTCAAGACTCCATGCTTTGCAATAAGAGACAAGTCAGATATTTCTCAGGTGTGAAATTCAAATATATTTAAATATTAATTAGCATAAATGTAGACATCTGAACCTTAGGATGAACAAAAAATTCCCAGTATAGAAAGGAAGATATATACCTAGATATGTTGGGCCATTGAATTTCTGCATTGTCCAAATATAACTCTAAAATCTACATGAAAAAAAATTAATTACCTTAGTAGAAACACCAAAGGGGAACTCCCTTTTGTTATTAGAAGTTGCTTTTAAATTGAATTAGTTTTGAATTAACTGAATTGCACATCACTATTCAACTGTGATATTAAATTTAGGAAGTTTAATGATGTGAAAATACTTTTATAAGAATATCCTGGTGAGAACAGAACATTTAAAATGTTCATAGTTAGTATTAATTACATATGTTTAATGTTTAAGGAATGTTTCTAATAAAGCATTTAAAATAGAAATAATTTTTAGTTCTATAACATATGATTAATAGGTTTCAGCATAGCAGAATTCAGAATATTATGCACAAAAATGATTATAGAGCACTTAAAATTCCTCAGCAAAAATTCTTTGTAATTTGGAAAAGGAAGACTTGTTTTTTAGAATGTACTTCAAATGATTTCACTTTTACTATTTTTCCATTTATTCTAGAAGCAAATAAAAATTTCTTGAAATGCATTATTACTTTTTTTCCCCAAATTTTAACAACAAACAAGAAAACTTAAGTTCATATGATTTTTCTAATGCTTTTTTATAATGTACTGATAAAAGATTGGTAAAGCTATATCTAAAACAAGTCTTTGCTATTAATAAGTAAATAAAGAGCCTTGAAAAGACATATTGAAAGAACAAATTTTTTATATATACACAGATATAGGAAATGATTCCCAATCAATATTTTGTGCAAAATAGAAACAAAAAACTCAAATGTGAATTTTATTTTGAAATAAGCAAAAACATGAAAAAAATAAAGTTATATATGTTAGGCTATTGTAAAATAATAAAACTTTCATAAAATTCTATATACTGTGGTATTTTCATTCTAATTAAACTGAGTATCATGCTTAGTATAGCAACGAAGCCACTGATGTAAATTATTTACTTATGATACAACTCATTTATTTTGGTCTGTAAATATATATATCATAACTATGCATAAATCCCTTTACCTTTAAAGTTATTTGCTCATTGATAGGTATACCACAATGATGAAAATGTGAAGGAAGTGCTTAACAAAATAGACATTAATAAAAGCTTAAGATATTACATTATTTAGTGATTTCACAGTTATTAATCTTTCAGAATTTGTATTTTCATCCAGCATGACAAAACCGCTTTTTCTTATTTTAATATATTATTTGTAATAGTAAATGTGTTTTAATCTTTAACATAAACATACTCTATAATTTAAATATTCCCCCCTAAATAATTTTACAGAAAACTCTATATGAGATTTGTCTCAATAGGTTTTTTAATTCTACTAGGGATTGGCAATAATAAGTATCATTTATTGAATGTTTATTATATGTCATTTACTGGGCCAAGGGCTCTATATGCTTTATTTCATTTACTTTTATCAAGAACCTTTTGAGATAGTTTTAATTACCCTCATTTTATTGCTGGGAAATCCAAGTTTGATAGGTAAAGTAATATGCCTAATCGATCCCACATTTGAGCAGCTAATAAATGATGAGGTTTTATAATCCGGGTGTATTTGGCTCAGATAATATACTCTAAATTACTAAAGCACTATTCCATGAAGTATTTCCTGTGTTTGGTTAACCAAGACAAATGAATAAATAACAAATGTGCTTCATTCCTTGATCTTAAGCAAATGAAAAACATCACTAATCAATAATGTTACCTATTTTCAGAAGCCTTGTTTTCAGGGATTTAGTATTCCCCCATGTAAGCGTGTAACATTAATAACAATTTTCATCTTATATTGATTATAAATAAAAAAAGAAAGTTTCTTAAAAAATTATTGTATCTTCAGTTAGGTTCATATAGTAGCTCCCTCCCCTCCTTGTTTTGCTGTTGTTGTTGTTTTCCAGGAAAGAACTCTTCTACAATATGCAATGGCTATGAGTTTAAAAGAAAAGCAAAGTACCTTGTAGAATTCTCATAAATCCAATATGAGGCTATTCAAAAAACTAAATAGAATGAAAAACTCTAGAATGAGTCGTATTTTAGTCTCCAAAACATCATTTCATATTAATATTATGATAAAATGAATGCGTAATATTAACTCTCTACTTCCAGTGTTCTTGAACTCTTATCACTAGTTTGAAATATATATTTATTTAAAGGTCACTATAATCTCCCTCTAGGAATATTTGACTTGTTTTGTTCATATTGAAGATGGAAGATAACAGGGTCTCATCTTCACCTATAAAGTTGAAGAAAATTATTATGTAATTATGGAGCTGCTCCTTACGTTGGCTTAATTATACTCTTTAAATATATACATTTTGATGAAATAAATGTATGAATACATGTGAAAGAGCATGGATTTTATTTAAGTGATATGGGGAGATTATGAAATTTTGGATTAGATCAACAAAGAATTCTAAAAACATATTACTTTCAGTTACTGAGGACTTCGAGCAGAGAAAGTATGACTGTATATGAACAAAAACGATCCGAAGAATATTTTGTATTAAAATGGTTTAAATTATTCCATTATGAAGAAGGTGCTTTGCAAGTTGTGATTTTCTCTTCTTCCTCCTTAGCATATTCTGTCTCATGTAACCAGCACTTGTTCTTCTGTTTGTGTTTGACTAATCCAATAGTTATCCGTAGACAACTGGAAGTGAAAACATGTTTCTTTGTAACTCAGGCAGTGGTTAGACCTTGAATCAAGCCAGATTTTTTTCTCATATTATCATCTCATCTGGAGTAAGTCGAGAAATGTCAGTATATATTTCTCTGCTAACTTATTCCAGTCACCATTTGAGCGTGAATGGATCAGATTCATGAAAACTAACTACCGAGTAGAAATAAACAGACTCTGGAGCAACAACTATCCCTAAAGAGAGGGGTTTTCAGAAATTTATATGTCGATTTAAATTATGGAGGATGGAAAATGTACATATTCAGGCTGAGAGGGGAGAAACATAAGGCAATGGAGCAAAATGAGGTACTGGAATAAAACCTCGGAATTCCCTCGAGTTTTTTTGCTTTGATTCTGGTCAAGCCATGTTCAACCTAGAATTTTACCTTTGATCTACCATATGTTGTGTTTTTGTTTAGATTCTTCTATCCTTTGGCTAGACAATTTTAAACAGTTATGTAGTGAATACAATTGTACTAAGTCATATCCTGTATTGGACTGGAGAAGAGAGTGACAAGACCACATATTCATTTTCACACCAACTCACTTTTCCAATTTATGGAAGCCCTTGCAAAGGTAGCAGCCAAGTACTAATGCCACTACCTTCCGTTACTTTCAGCCCACACTAAGCGGAAGTGAGGAGTGGTCCACAGAATGGAATAGCACATGAAACTCAGTACAAAAACATGAGAGGTTCATCTTCACCTATATATACCCTCTCTTTAAGAAACATAATAGAGGCAGGTGATTATATATAAAGATAATTAAAACTTACATATGAAAAACACACCCAACATAATTCCTGAAATGATTTAATGTATGCATGTAAAAAATGAAATTTATTATCAATAGACATTAAAGAAAAAAAGACATGATTACATCGATTAATGTATAAAAAGCATGTAACAAAATCAAACATACAAATTGATGATACAAACTCTCAGCAAAGTGAAAATAGAGAGAGGCTATCTGGACTCAGTAAAGAACATCTACAAATCTAGCAGGTAACATGGTACTTAATGGTGGAAGACTGAATGTCTTCCCTTAAGATCAGGATAAAAACAAGGATGTCCACTTGTGCTATTTATGAAATGAAAACAAAAATTTTAAAGAGGAAGTGAAACATATATTAAGAGAGAAACAAGTCTTACCATTGATTTATAAAAATTAAAATATTTTTATACTCTACATTATTAAAAAAATAAAGAATGCTACAGAAAAATGCATAAGAGATCTCAATAGATAATTGACATAAAAGAAATGCAAAGGACTGCACCATGAAGAGATGTTCTACCTGAGTTATAGTAAGGAAAATGCAAGTGAACACTACACCAAAATGCCCTTTTTTATTTCTCAGATAAACAAAAAAGTCTAAGAGGTTGATGATATACTTTGTCCGTAAGACCATGGACAGTCACTTCCACACATTCTTTGTACACACAGGGTTGGTATGCACAAAGACACCAATCTGGGAAGAGAATTTACCAATACTTAGCCTTCAAATAATTCCAGTACAGCTATATGCTGATAGATCAGGTTTCCAAAAGAGGTCTGTAGAGGTAGAGCCTTGATTTGCAGAATTTTGATTTTAGTTGTGTAAATAATACCTCCACAGCTGTTTCCAGCTACCAGTGTGACATCACGGAAGGCAAACCTGGAAATACATGCACAGAATTGTCTGTCGTGTGCCAGTAACAGCGGACTCTAGCCTACCGCTACTCCACTCCAACTACGAGCTTGACTGTATCCTCATAAGAAAATCTAAATGAAAATTATCTACCAGAGTCCAGTCAACCCACTGAAGCCTAATAGACAATAGTACATTTCTGCCCTAAACCACTAAATTTTAGAAGGTTTTTAATACAGCAATAGATAACTGGAACAGACTTAAGGAACCCATTAATCAATCATGATAAGTAGAATACATGAGGATTCCTGTTACAAGACAATTTAGGATATGAACATGAGTATTTATATTTATATATATATATATATTAAATTATGGGTACATTTTAAAGTACGATAACGGTAACTTGGGGATTAACCTAAGATTTATTTAACTTTTCTATGGCTTAGTTTACTTATGTATTAAACATGAACAGCAACACAGGGAATTAAATTGAAAACAATGTATGTAAAAAACTAGCACAATAATTGGGTCATATCAGTGTCTTGATAAATTTTAGTCCCTTTATACTGTACTATATTAATCAAATATTTATATGAAACAAAATCCAGTACATTTAAAAATTAGAAAAATGTGCGAAATAGAATTAGGAAGGATAATACTGAAACTAGGAATAATTTTGACAAAAGAATAGGAAGGCGGCTAGCCAATATTGAGCACCATAGCCTGATCCTAAGATGGACAAGTAAATACCCATATTTAACCTTATTTAGTGCTAACAAACAACCATGTAATGCTAACAAACAACTAACCCTAACCTTAACCTTAACCATAACAGTGTTAGAAAATTAGCGGCTTTTAGGATATGTCTTTTGCAAATAAGTTGCAACTGAAAATCACATGACTAAGGATAATCAAGTGACAACTGTATTTAGGGTGGAGAAAAGAAAAATATGAACAACTTTGAACAAAAAAACGTAAGTAGGTACACTGAATGGTAAGATAAGGTCTGTTCTCTAATTCAAGGAAAATTCCTGAAGGCCTCAACTTATAAGGAACCACTTACTTTGATTTTATTGTCAGACTACTTTTGAAAGAGGCTCTGAAAGCACCGATATAAATGCACGGTTATTGAAAAGTACTCTATTTTCTATTTAAATATGCCATAAAAATTTATTTAAATGCAAAAAAGATATCACTAAAATCTTCCTGTTAATAATTAAATGTTTTTATTGCTTTCCAATTCCCAAGAATGATTTCATGAGGCTTATAAAGCAAAATATATACAATAAAATGAACATTTTGAAATTTAAAAAAAATTATATCTTTTGTCTACTTTTTGACGAAGTTATATGTTTTTTTCTTGCTTATTTGTTTGAGTTCTTCATAGATTCTGGATATCAGTCCCTTGTTGGGTCCATGGGAAAAAGTAGGAAGACAATGTAAGAAGCTGATTCCACATGATATTATATACAATAACATTTGATAAATGTTAACTGTAGGATGTTTGCTGGGTGATATCAAGTGACCTATGGTAGATTAGCTTTTCTCCTTATCATCTATCAAAAATATATAATAGAAAAAAATTTCTGAGAAGACAATGGGAGCTGCTGAGACAAAGAGAACTAGAAGTCCTAAGACAGCTGAGAGGAGAGAACCTTGTAGAAGTGAGTTGAATTTCTGCCAACAGAAGTTACTGTTGAATTTCTGCCAACAGAAGAAGCAATTTGTTAATTATGGTTAATTATAAGAAGGCAATCATCAGGTAACATGTACAGAGAGGACAACTGCTAAGAGAAAAATAAAGCTTTCAAATATTTTTGTAGATATTTGAGGGATTGTAAACATATAATCGATCTTTCCCCAAGGACATTTGTAGAATATTGGGATCTATGGGGCCAAGACTAACTAAACACCTAAGCTGGCAGCCTACAGAAAACAAAGCAGAGCATTTTGTCAGTTTTATGACACAAAGATAAGATTTTTTTAGGGAGAAGGGCTCCCAAAGAACCCACTGTGACTTTATTTTACACTGTAAGGAAGGGAGTATCATAGATAGAGTGGGCCTTACTAGAACAGCGTCACAGCTGTGATATAACAAATTTCCAATTAGATTGGGCTGATCAGAAACTATTTTGTTGCCAGGGAATTTACTTTCTCTGTAAAGGGCCAGAGAGTAAGTATTTTTGGGCTTAGTAGGCCAGATAGTCTCTTCCTGCAATTTCTCAGTTTTTCCATTGTATTATCAAAGCAGTCATAGGCAATATGTAAATGACAGACTGTGGCTCTGTTCCAATAGAACTTTATTCACAAAAACAGGAAAATAGCCAGATTTGGCCCATGAGCTATAGTTTACCAAATGCTGGCATAGAATATGATAATATTACCCAGATATTCTATAATTTTTATATGCATTGTCAAAATCTGACATTCAAAAATTTCTAGCTTCACCAAACCATAGGCTGAGAACCAAGAGGGAGATAAAGAACTGAAAATGAAAAAAGACCTACATGTAAACCAGCAATTAAAATTTTCTTAGTATGTTTTATAATGATTATTATTAATTATTATTTTATATTTTTAAAAAACAGAAAAGATGGACAGAGTAGATAAAAATATAGAGAATTATATTAGCTGATTGGGAACCATAATGGGAAATGTATGGAAATTCTAGGGCTGAAAAATGGGACATCTGAAATTAATAACTCTGTCATATTAACAGAAGACTACGCACAGAAGAGAGAAGTAAAATTTAATTTAACAGAAAGCATTCAACCTCAAGAAAAACTAACAAGAAAATAAAGATACAATTCTTTCAAGTGGGCAAGCATAAGATTGATAGTCAATTTCTCAATAGAAATCACAAGAGTCAGAGGACAATGAATTGACTTCTATTTTTTTCTTTACAGTTTTTTTTAAATTTCAGAATATTATGAGGTTACACACCTTTTGATTACATGGATTGCTTTTATACTGCTTGAGTGAAAGTTATAAGTGTGCTCATCACTCAGTGTACATTGTACCCAATAAGTATGATTTTAACTATCCTCTCCTCCCTGCCTCCTACCTGCTTGATTTACATTGAGTTTTACTTCCATCTGTGCACATGACTGTTGATCAGTTAGTTCCAATTTAATACTGAGTACATACGGTGTTGGTTTTTCCATTCTTGCCATACTTCAATTGGGAGAATAGTCTCCAGTTCCATCTAGGTTGTTACAAAAGGTATTATTAATTCATTTTTATGGCTGAGTAGTACTCCATGATGTACATACACCACATTTTATTAATCCACTCATGAATTGACAGGCACTTGAGTTGATTCTACATCTTTGTGATTGTGAATTGTGTTGTAATAAACATTCTAGTGCAAGTGTCTTTTTGATAAAATGATTTTTTTTTTCTTCTGGAAAATACCCAATAGTGGGATTGCTGGATCAAATTGTAGGTCTACTTTTAGTTCTTTGAGGAATCTCCATACTATTTTCCGTAGAGGTTACACTAATTTGCAGTCCCACAAACTGTATATAAGTGTTCCTTTCTCTCTGTATTTATGCCAGGATCTATAGTTTTAGGACTTTTTGATGAAAGCCATTCTCATTTGGGTTAGGTGATATCTCATTGTGGTTTTGATTTGCATTTCCCTGATTAGTGATGTTGAGCATTTTTTCATGTTTATTGGCCATTAGTCTACCTTCTTCTGAAAAGCTTCTGTTCATGTTTTTTGCCCACTTTTTAATAGGATTGTTTATTCTTTTTCTTGCTCATTTGCTTGAGTTCTTCATAGATTCTGGTTATTAGCCCTTTATTGGATAAATAGCATGAGAATAATTTCTCCCATTGTTATAATGCTTAAAGAACTAACCAAGAATCCTGAACCCAGAAAAAGTACTTTGAAAAATTAAGACAAAATTATTTTGAAGCAACTCTGGCAATCTTCTTATTGATCTTGGTGTTGGTAACATGAGAATTCATCTAATCATACAAGCAGATCAGTGCACTATTCTGTATGTATGTATAATTTAATAAAAGATATTAAAATTAAAATGTAAAATAAAATGTAAAGGGTAGTCTGTAAAGTCTTTGTTAATAATGGTTAAGTGGTCAAACTTCTGACCATCAGATGGACTCACAGGTAGAACTCATAATATGTAGAGGAGTAAATTTATACTCTGTGGCATAGATTATATTTTCTCTATAACATTTCTCTTAATCACATTCCTGGTAAGATACCAGTTCAGAATTTTCCCTCTAAAGGGCTCTGGAATACTGGTAAATTATTTTATTGGGTGACAAGAATTATTCACTCTAGGATTCAGACAAGTATGCAGTAGAGATGAACACCACTTAACGGAAATCAAGATGTACCAGTTATCTCATGTTTTGAAGGTTCCAAAACTAATCTCAATTGCTAGCTAAATTCACATAATACAAACTATAAGTAACAAAACAGTGGCTTAGAATTAAATGCTATTTAAATTCAACTGCATACTTAGATTTTTCGCAGGTACAATGCTTTAAAAATATTTATTTATTTGCAGGCACATGGCTGTAATTTCACTTCTAGTTTCTTTCAGACGTTCTGGATCAGTGCCAATTTCTCCTTAACTGAGGACCACAGACTTCCTTTGGAGAGTGCTGGGAGACTGGGTATTGAAGAAAGAAGCGGTATTTGGTGAAATGGGAAGAGAGGTTCAGAATATCTGGCTGCGTGAGAACTGCAACAATTCTCTAGTTCAGGTAATTTAAAGGGGGAATTTTAAAAATATATCACTTTTTTTTTTCTGTTAAAGTTGACTATTGGAGTTAAGTAAACAAAAGTAAATCAAGAAGTTTGTTTTTTTATAGCCCTAAGGAAAAATGAGAGCATTCAAATTATCTTACACAATTTTCATATTTTTATTTAATATTTCTTCCACAATGATATAAACTAAATGAGCACAAAATTTAATTTCTGTCTTCGTCACTTTCTTCTAAAAAAAAATATCAAATACAACAAATATTTGTTGAGGAAGCAAGAAAAAGGAGGGAGGGAGGGAAGAAGGAAGAGAGGATGGAAGAAAGGGAGGAAGGAGGAGAGGGAAGGAGGGAGAGAGGAAGAAATAGGGAATGAGAAAAAAAGATTACTAAGAAAAGTAATTGTTTTCATTGATGTTCTATTTCTTTTCATTTTTATTGAAATGATGGATGATATTTAAACATGTAATAGTTTAATATTTATGCTGAATAATTTAATAAAAGTTAATATAATGAAGAGAAAATTATTTTGACCCAATTAAATAGCATAGATCATAAAATTAGAAGTGTTTTATATCCTATCTGGAGCAGCTCACTCATTTTGCAAATACATTAGCTACACCTACTACATAACTAAAACACCAAAGCACGGGAAGTGCTTAGGATATAAATGAAGTATAGTTTCTGCCTTGTGGAGTTATAAACTGATGTTGATAGGTAGATAAGCTGAACACAAAAAAATGGAGACACTTGCTGGGGGGAAAATGAGTGTCAACTTGATAAATATAGCAAACCAAAGGCTATTTTTTAAAAAAAGTAATGGTCTTGCCGAGTTGCTTGGCCTTGCCTAGCCACATAACCATTACCACTAGTCTACCTTAGTGTCAGAAGGACTGAAGCAACTTCTTAGTCAAATAAATTCTAGTAAGTGTTTTAATGAAATTCCTCCTCAGTATTCTATTTTAGGTTTCCTGGAGGAGAGGGAGGTCTCCAAAATCTTCACACTGTTATTCTAGTTGAATATGCTGATCATATTACATATGTCCATATTTGAACCACAACTTCTAGTGTTCTAATAATTTTTCAGATAAATTATTGGCCTTAAATTACAATGTTCAGCAAAATTTAATTTCTTACACTCTCAATTTCTATATGAACCATTTTCATTCTGATTAACTGACTTTCCCCCAAGGCTCCAGCAAATAAAATTACATTTGTGCTTTTTGACTTATTACATCTTAAGGCATATGAATGTTGATGTCCTTGTAATGTTTAGTCTCTATTTAGCTACTGCTACTAATATGTGTTTCATTGAGTGAATCATTACAGTGTAATATCTGTTTTTGTAGTTGACTATCAAAAATATTTTAATAATTATAAATGTGTTCTTCATTTTAGTCAATCATAAACTCACATGATATTTTTTGAAAAAAATATATAATTTCTATAAATTAATTTTCACAAATATTATGGTACGAAATTGGTATTACTTGATTCAGGGATTCCATTATCATTTTTTCTAAATTTTCTTTTTTCTTAATTTTTATATAAAAGATTTTCTTTGAAGTCAAAGAAACTCTGTTTTAATAAAGACAAAGTTAATATATAATGTAAAATTTGAGCTGATTTATTATTTTATTATTTTAATTGTTTTGCAGTCTAAATAAATGTATAAATATCTGTAAGATGCCATATTAAAAGTAAAATAATTATAATTTCTTCATTCTAGATTTTCATCTTATCATGATAAGAAATGTTACACAACTTAAGCAATTTTTTTATAAATTTTTATTGAATATTTTTTGTTGTTTTTAAGTCAAAATTTCTCTAGGACTAGTTAAAACAAAGTAGAATTTTCAGAAATTCTTTATGAAACATCATTATTGAAATTGCTTTCCTTTGGTATAAATGGTCTGATATCTAATTTTTTGCTTTGGTCAATTTAAGCATTAAAGAAAAAAAGTTAAATATTTTCATTGCTGGTAGGAAGACTAATTCTGTTACAAAGTTAGAAAATCATTTATAAAAGAAAATATTTATGAATGGTTGAATAAATGCCAAAGTGCCAGTAATAGCTATTATATGATTTGAGAGCCTAAAAATGATGCCAGTGTTTTGCTTAGATGTAAACTAAGAAAAAGAGATATCCTAATCTTACTTTGATTATATTACTCTCAACTCTTGTTTTCTCTCACAGTATCTCAGAAGCCAAGGGAAAGCATAAGACAAGAAATTTGCACATGGTTAAAAAAAATAATAAATTAGCACTAAGGATGCCATGAAGACAGAATCAACGGGAGTTATGTTTTGAATTCCCCTGGAAATTCAATATTGCAGAAGGCCTGTTTAGCTCTTTGTGAAAGCATTAAACGTATCAGGAGTCTGTGTTTGCAGACTATTTGAAGTCAATGGAGCAGTTAGACAATTAGACACAGTTTTCCATTTGACTTAAATGAGTAATCACCTCATTTCCGCTATCCTATTTCTTGACATCTAAAGCCATTTCATACTCTGCTCTCAGAAAAAAAAAAAAAAAATCCTCATCCTAGAGCAGTAATTGCATGTTTGTGTGGATTTGGAGGTGACTTTCAGCAGGACCCTGGTTCTCTCTTTAACAGAAAAGCAAGTAAAAAAATGATAATATGTTTGCTTTCTTTTGAAACTTTTTTCTTTTTTTAATTCAGTGGTGGCTACATTTTGTTTGCAATCTAAAGGAAGCGCTTGCTCGTGCTGCCAAAGATAACTCTAAATCCTCTTGGCCAGCAGGATGGCACAGAGAGCAAATCCATGCAAGTCATTGAAATCGGGCAAACGCTCCAGTTGCCTTGCAAAAATTCTATGTTAACTTATATTTACTTTCGTAAAATAAATTGGGGAATCCAATTTCTGAATTTTCACAAGAACTTCTAAGCACTATTCTTAGATAATTTGTATAAATAAAAATTCAAATAAGCTGTATTATATCCATTGGTGGATGAATAATATGATCATGAACATTAACTTATTTAACATATCTTTCATTTTAAAATATATTTAAATATTTTGTTTCTTTATTAATTTATTATTTATTCTCAAGTCATGATATGTTTACAGATTAATTTACCAGTTGATTAGTTTTCCCAGGGTCATAGATATTCGGTATTGAGCATCTGGAAATATAACCCATGACACCTGATTGTCTCTCTAGAATTTAATATGTCATACTATATTTTTAGAGAACCAGATGGGACAAGCAGGTAGAGTTCATACCATTTAAATTCTACCAGTTGTAAGAATTGAACGCAATATGTGTTTTTTGAAAGTTTTAGGTATATTACATATATGTATATATAAAAAAAAAACTGATAAAATCCAAAGAAATATAAAACCTTGCTAAAGGACAAAATTCATTATATTCCAAGATAAAATTATTTAAAAATAGAGCATCTTGTGAATCTTTGAAATTTGGAAAATTTAATGCTGGAATAATACATAGGAGAGAAAATAAGTAACATGATTCTTTATTGTTCTGTTTCCTGATCATTGAATAATACATATGAGAGTATGATATTAATATCTTAGAAAGGTAAATGATATTGCATATGTTCTTTACACATAAAACGTATTAGTGACAAAGCTCAGGACCTTATGATGGTCAAGATAGACGTGAATTTATAGTAGAGATGATTTTCTTAGCTTTTACAGGGAAAAATAAAAATCTATGAGTACACATGTCATGGTTACAGAAGGGTGATTGTATGTGGCTGGAGAACTGCAATGCAAAGGCCTTGTATGTCCTGCCCTCCTCATTACTCCTGCTAATTTATATTTGCATAGAGCAGAGAATGAGTACTGCAGGTCCAGCTCTTCTTACACTTGTACTGAAAGGGGAGACAGCAATTTAGTCAACGAAATGGCCAAGGGTATGTGACAAGCCCAGCAGGGAAAGTGGAACAGAGAGATTCTCTATATGCTTTTCAATCAAAAATGAGTTAAATAAGCACAAAATGTTGTCATTTTATCATCTTTAAAGATTACCAGTTTTTACTTGACATTATATACTTTAAGATTTGCTATGTATTATTTAGTGGCTATTGATTTTCTTTTTCAATAGCAAGTATATAACAACTATTTCTAATAATTGCATAAAAATATGATATAAATCATGAGACAACAAAGGAAGAAGGCAAGTCCTAACCAGTAACCCAGGGGAATCTCATGACCCAATGTGATAGTTGCAATTAAGAGCTAGTCATTCATTTAACACGCACTTAAAGAAATTTCCATGAACTGGATATTGCCTCAGAAACTAACTAAGCTTGGGGATTCATTCTTAATGAAGAGTCTAACTTAGCCCTGTTTTCATTCTTTTAGGACTGGTGACTTGTTTGGGTGATGTGTGCCTGATATTTTGTGTGTGATTAGTTTATCCATTCTGAAGTCTTTTAGGATCATCTATTTTTCAGCCATTTCTTATCTTTTATAATAATATGCATTGGTGTTGGTGACTTATGATTCATTCACTCATTCAGTGGCACGTGATAGACCATTTGGTACTACAGATTGAAATCTCTCTTCAGTTCCGGGAGATATTTGGCTATCAGTTTCTTGATAATATTCTTCCCTTCATTTCTTTGTTCCTTTGTCTGGAACCAATGCTAATACATCAGATGTTTGATGTCTCATTATTTTGTTCTTTCAGCATTTTTTCTGTCTTTCCTCTAGGTTTTATGAACATTCATTTACTTTAGCTTTGAAACTTTGTTGTCATGTTTAAGTTTTAAGAAGTTTATTTGTTTTGTGGTAATTTCATTCTGATAGTAAATGTCTTCCAAACCAATCTCCCCCACCCTTTGTTTTAAACAGGTAATATATTCTTGACATGGGGAAATAAGTTGGATTTTTATTCTTATTGTTGCTGTTAAGGCTTCATCTACTTTATAAATTACCTCGGCATATTTCTGTGATGAGTTTTTCTGCTTGTTTGCTTATCATTATTTTCACTTATTTTTTAAAAAATTTCAAGCGCTGGAAAGTTGCAAAAGTAATTTTTAAAATTTCATATACCCTTTACTCAGACTCACCATTCATGATATTTTGTCTCATTGTTTTTTTAATCCTATAAAGATAATAATAATAATTTAGCTTGACGGGGGTTTTCACAATGTGTGTGTGTATATATATGTGTGTGTGTGTCTGTGTGTATCTCAAAACATCACATTGTAAATATTAAATATATGCAATGTTATTTATAAATTATACCTCACTAAAACTGTAAAGATCATAATTTATTATTGTTTTATTTTTAAATAATATTTTTATTCTAGAATACTTTTAAATCAACAGAATATTTTTGAAAATAGTGCATAGGATTCCCAGATACACCACTCTAGATGTCCCCTATTACTGACATCTTTCACTGTGATGGTGCATCTGTCACAACTGATAAACCAATATGGATATATTATTTTTAAATGAAGTCTAATGTTCTTTTTCAGTTTCAGGTTTCATCCAGGATATCACATCACATGTACGTTCTTTTTGTCCGTGATTGTTTCTCAGAATTTTCTTGTTTTTCAGTATTTTCCTTTACACTTTAGCTAACATCTTATGTCTTATAAACTTCAATTTCACATCCGTTAATGTCTGTTCAGGGAATGCTGTATCAAAAGGAACCCCCTTTGCTTCCGTAGGTGCATATCCAGGCTCATCTTTCCTTCCTACCCACTTCTTTACTGCATTGTTCACAGAGAAGATTGGCTAATGATTGGTAGTAATTCTGTTTCTGAGAAGCGTTTCTTGTCTGGAAGGCATCGGTAAGGACAGATCTACTAAATAAAGGTAAAACCAACACACATCTGGAATTTAGGCTGCAGTCGTGTTTTGTTTTACTTTGCCCCCCGCCCCCACCACCATAAGGTCACCACTAATGTAAGTCTCCACAGGCATTTTTCTCCCCCAATATTTTTAGAGAAGAATTTGCTTTGAGTTTTTGTATTTTTGCCTGGGGATATATAAGGGACTATGAACCTTAACCTGCATGCATATCAGAGAGACGCATGAGGATGGAGGTGGGATCAAAAATCGGTATTTTGTTTCCATAGACAGATTGATAATTAACTACTTCCCTCTCTCACTGTGTACCTCTGCCCTCAGCAACTTTGAAACTGGACACTTTCTAACTGTTCCTCTCCGGCATGTTTTGGAGCATCTCGCCTCTCTCCTTTACTCTGCTTCCCTCTTTGTAAAATCTGTCGTAATAGCTTGTCCTTTGTCGGGTCCCTGACAGTATCTCTGACATTTGCCTTTATTCTTTTTAAAAATGTCTTTCCTTACAAGGATCTTGGGAATGAGGAAGACAAACTCATCGTATCAATCTTTCAACTTTAACAGAAATACTCTTATTCTTTTTAATCTTTGACAATTTAACAATAAAAATGATATGTGCTGGGTGTAATTCTTTGATTACTATTAAGGCTCCTTTTTAAAAATCTTCACCTGATTCTTTTCTCTGGAGTTACATTTTAATATATACTTCTACAATTGCAGTTCTGTGAAGTTTTCTTTTTTCTTTTATTTTTATCTAATGCATAATTGTATTGCTTAGCAAATAGATTTGTGAGATATATATATATATATATATATATGAAATGTGGATTACTTATTTATCAAAATAAAACAACCAACTCTTTTCAATTTAATATTGTTTGCTATTTTGTGCTATGTCCATATTTATACTATCACTTCAGGTTATTTTGCAGTAAAATGTTTCTCAAATCTGGGGCTTCCTTATGTGAAAAATGAGGAAAATAGTACCTACCAAAGGGTAAAAGTACATAGCAAAGTATCAGTACTTAATCAAAATTGCCTATATTAATATTACTGTTAATAGTAATAGTTATTTTTTTGTGTATCTATTTTTCCATTCCTTTAATTTTAAACTTTTTTTTTAAAGATGGAGGTCTTACTCTGTAGCCCAGGCTGAATGAAGTATTACTATAACTCTTAGTTCACTGCAGCCTTGAACTCCTGGGCTCTAGTAATCCTCCACCTCAACTTCCTGAGTAGCTAGAACTTAGGTGCAACACGATGCTTAGCTATTTATTGTCATTTTTTTAGAGAGGGAGGTCTCACTATGTTGCCCAGGCTCTTCTCACACTCGTGGGTTCAAGAGATCCTCCCACCTCAGCTTCTGGAGTAGCTGGGATTACAAGCATGAGTCACTGCACCCAATGAATTTTAAACTTTTTGAGTTATTTGATCAATTCAATTTTATCTGTCTGGCAATGTATGCTAAAGAATTTCTTGTGGATGTGTTCAAAGATTTTACATAAGGATGTTGATCACAGCATCATTTTTAATTGTGAGCTGTTGGACACAATATAACAACCAATGTTAAGACATTGGTTAAGAACACCCACATGATGGAATACTATGCAGCAATTTAGATGAAATTTTAGAATATTTTAGTGCCATTGGGGAAAGTTCACAATTCGGAAAGATGAGACTACATGTAGAAAATAATTTGTTTCATTTTTAAAATTTATGTGTATCTGCATTTGCACAGAATAAAATCATGAATTAAATGTAACAAATTGCAGTGTCATTATTTTCTTAGCTGACTAAATGTTATGTTTTACATTCCATCCATGTGTTTTATTGGGATTTCTTCAATGGTATTTAAAGAAATACAAGTTTTATAGGTATTATCATATATATATATATATATATATACACACACACACACTATGAAAATAGAAAATCATATTAAGCAACTGGTCTAGATTTTGAAGAGTAAGGATAATAGGGAAATATTTAAAGGCATATATGTCTAATTGGAAAGGCATTTTATCAGTAAAGTATGAGATATATGACCAGTGAGACAGAAAACAGCTGAAGAGGTGATTACTATGTAGTATAGTAGAGAGAAAAAATAACAGAGAAGTAAATAAAGTATAACGTATGCTATGTAAGTTATGAGCAGGAGGAAGGAAAGGAGTTGGAATTGAGTGATGGACAGGAATTGAGAGAGAGTGACAGGGCAAAGAGGCAAAGCAGGAGAGAACATTATAATCAGCGTAACATAGAGGTGTTATAGGCAGGAAAACAGTCCACAATTGGATGGTTTCTGAAAATACATTAAAATCAAATATTTGTTATATCAGGTGAACCCTTTACATATCAGAGATAATTATGTTGCTGAATAGAAACATTTTTTAGATGGATACATCCCAAGTCATGTTCTGGTTTTTTGTTTGGAGTATTTATAGGCAGAGTGCTATGATGCAAGAAATTTGAGCTAAGGGTAACTTGCAACTGTTTGATGTCTGTGAAGGTGGTTAGTAAGTTGGAGATACGTCACTGGTGGAAGGAGTAGGCTAAGTGTCAACTGCGCACTCTCTTTTAGCTCCATAGTAGACCTTATCATGCACGATTTTAATGACTTGATCATTTGCAGTCTACAAACAGACTAACTTTTTTGCTTGTCTTTTAGGGTTCCTAAACCCTAGCATAGTGCTCAATATAAATTTTAAATAAGGAGATGGATAGAGTATTCCTAATAGTTTAAAGATTATAAAGACTGAAAAGTAATATCTATGCAGAGAAGAATTTATAAATTAAATTTAATTTCACCACATTGTTATTCAAATTTAGCAGAAGAGACATTAAAAAAAAGGTCTGAATTGTCAGCAAAATATAGCTGTATATAAGAGGCAGAAACAAATTTCATTTGGTAATAGTTTATTTAAATAATCTTTCAAGTGTATTTTGATTTAATGTTAATGAAAATAATTCTATGTATATTGATATATAACAATCATATATTTTAGTTTAAAGTATAATTCACGACTTACTGTATTTTAATTCAAAAACATTACTCATCAATCTGAAAGTCAAATTATATCTGTTAGTGCTCGCCCTGCCTTAAAATTAATAGATTTAAGAACCAGATAAATATATGCAAAGTATGCTTGGAATAGTCAGTACCATATCAATGATTTTAAAATGTAGACACCATATCATTTATTAATCAAGAAATCCACTCATTCCACAAAACTAATACAAACTTATAGGAACTTTAGTAGCCTTGATTGGTTCAAGAAATAGAAGAGATAAAGAAACCGGTGTACAAAATGATCAAATATTAAAATAGACCATATATGTATATATATTTCGCTCATAATACGATTGAAAAATAAGTAAGCCTTTGTACAAAATGACGAATTTTTTTCTTGGCAAATTGTTAACACAAAAATAAATGTAAATATGAATGGAAAAATGTGTAAAGATAGTGTTTCATATTTTACTGTGTTTCAGTATAAATTACTAAGTAATGCACCTCCTCTTTTCACTCAGAACTTGGCACTGTGAGCTTTGGATAATATTATTTGTTTCTCACCTTATGTAAAGATATAATTTATGAATGAAGAAATGAGACTATATCATCAAAACTTTAAAAAAATGCATGAGTTCTCACTTTTAAAAAATTAATAAGAAAATCAAAGAAATAAAATTTTGTTTAGGTACTCATTTAATGAGTTTTGGCATTGAAAAATATTAGACTTTTCATATTTTATATATCCTCCATATAATCTTGATTATGTTTGTAAAAGTTCTAATAACGTCTGATGTCATTTCCCTGCTTAAGCATCTCTCCCATGCCTATGATTACATCAAGAATTAAATCTAAACACCTTAACTTTATACTCAGCTCCCTTCACAATCGGATGCCTTTCCAGCCAATCGGATGCCTTTCCAGCCTTCCAAGCTCATCTCTTGGCATCAGGACCCTTGCCTCTGACTCATCATCCAAAGCTGTTCTCTGAACATAGGCTACTTTCCCATCCCTGTTTCTGACTATGCTAGTCCATTTGCTGGGAATGCAATTTAAACATGATGTATGTATTACAGTATGTTTCCTTGAAGCCTTCAAAATTCACTCATGAGTGAAAAATGATTTTTGTCTCTTTCATAGCACTTAGAATATGCTTCTCTTTTCTCAATGATCACAGCCATCAATATTAGAGTATTAATACGTGTTTATAAGTATCATCTATGCATCATCCAAAACCCAGAAATCATTTATTGTAATATTTACCCAGCAAATGGATTTAAGTGAATCAAATCATTAAGAGGAAATGAACACTGGACTTACTCAGAAAACTGAAGTTCTCTTTATGGATTTGTTACTAATATGTGTATTTTTATTATGACATAGGCAAGCAATGATGTAGGATGAAATAAATTTGAGCCAAAAAGCATATGTTGAAATCCACTCCATCACTTATGAATGTATTACCTTGGATAAATTATTTAACCCCTTTTATGTCAACAGATGCTCCTTACTTTACAATGGGGTTTTGTGACAAACCCATTATAAATTCAAAGCATTGTAAGTCAAAAGTGCATTTAATATCCTGATAAACCCATCATAAAGCAAGTCAAACTATCTTAAGTAGGCACCCATCTGTAGTGTATTACTTGAAAATCAGGGAGATGTAGTGATATTCTGACATTAATTGTGTAGATTAATAATGAATTGACCTACGTTAAGTACTTAGAAAATAGTATTAATAGAAACACAAAAAACATTAGTTCACAGACATTCACCCTTACATTTAAAAAGTGTTTAATTTACCTTTGACATAGTTTGCTCATTTTAAAGGAAGATTTTGAAATGATTTATAAATTTCTATTACACTAATATTCTAACATAATAATGATTTAACAGTGTTCAATAAAATTAATTTGGACATGTGAAACTCCCCTCATCGATCTGGAGTTACTTTACGTAATATACAAACACATAAATTATTATTTCATGCACTCCATACCTTTTTAACTCTTGACTAGTTTAAGATATGTAATTTCTCTTATCCTCTACTTTTTTATAAGTTCTGATTAAAAGATTCTTCCTACGTCATCTACAACATTGCTAAGTAATCAAATGACAGCACATATGTGAACATTCCAAAACAGAGTAAGGTAACTAAGTATAAAATATTTTTATATCTTACATTTGTAATTTGGAAATTGCTTTAATTGTCTAAATACTTAGTAAAATCCTGATAAATGTATATATATTGGGAACATAATCATTCAAAGTTGAGAAACATGAGGCTGAGTTCAAGTGGCTTGACAAAGGTCTCCTATCCCATAAGGAGCAGGATTCTGATTCAGTCCCAGAAATATTCACTCCTGATCCAGTTCTCTTTTCTCTATCTATACTGTTATCAAAAATTGATGTTTGCTACTAATGAGGATATATGAAATAAAGCTACATAGCTATATGCATCTTCAAACGATGAAAAAAATAGCTAACAATTGAAATGTCATGAGGACTTTATCAATTCTGACATCAGTAGATAAATTATAAAAATAAAATGGTATATGGATAAATTTATATATCAGATTTTTTATGTAGAATTATTTGATCATTGCTATCTAAATTCATTTTGTGTGAATGCCTGCTGAACCAACATGCATGAAAAGCCACATGAAATTATCATCCCTGTGATAATTTTCTCCTCCAGACTATAGCTGTATCTTTGGCAGTCACAATATAAGCATATCACATCTGCCAAACCAAATCAACACATGATTGATTGTCAAAACTAGATAAAATTTGAAAGTGAGAGATGGTGCCACATATAATTACTTCAAGACATAATAAGATCACTTTATGCCTAATCAACTATTTTCTGTATTTTGCTTTATTATATATATATATATATTTTATTTCAGCATATTATGGGGGTACAGATATTTAGGTTACGTATATTGCCCTTGCCGTCCCCCAAGCCCGAGTTTCAAATATGTCCATCCCTCGGGTGGTGCACATTGCACTCTTTGTGTATGCGCATATCCGTCCCCTCCTCCCTCCTCTTCCCTCCCCCCTCCCCCTGCCCAACATCCAATAGATGTTATTCTTATATGTGCACTTATGTGTTAAATAATATTTAATAAAAGTAAGGTTCCTAAAGAAAGAAAGAATACGGTAAAATAAAGATGAAAGTTCTGAGATTAACTGATAAACTGTTAGAATCTGAATATAAATCTAGGATCTCATGATACTGACAATGAAGCTTTGAAATCCATGATTAGAAAGAAAAAATACTTTCAAGCACTGTTCATTAATTAATTTAACTGTTCATACTTTCACTTAATAAAAAAATAGCATTTTCTCATCAAGCAGCTTTTTTAGACTCACCTTCTCTGTCAGCAGCTGTCCTTTCATTTGCATTCCACTGTAGCAAAAATCCTCACATGAATAATCGATACTCACTATCTCTTAATCCCATTTATCCCATTATTTTTTAAATTCATTCCCGTAAGTCTTTCCTCCCCTTAACTCCATTAGAACTGTTCTTTCTAAAGTCAGCATTGACTTCAACATTGCCAAATCCAACAGTAAATTCACGTTCTTCATGTCATAGGGCGTATAAGGAACATCTGATAAAGGTGCCTCTTCTTGAAATTTTATTACCCTTGTTTTTAGGTCACTATACTCTCTTGGTCTGCTTTCTGTATTATTGTCCATTTTCCCCAAACTTGTTTCCTGGATTCTCTTTCCAGTTCCCCAATGCCAACCTTAGAGTGCACCAATGTTTCAGCTTCAAGTGTCTTATCCTTTAAATTTACTCCATACCATGCTTTCTCTCCCAGAAACATTAAGTACTGTTTATACACTAATGAATCCAAAGTTCACAATCCAAGGCTTATTATCATGTCTAAAATCCAGACTAATACATACAAGCATGTATTAGAATTCTCTCCAAATGTATGTCTTTCTAACTTCTTCCTCTCAATAAAACCAGCTTTGACTTAGTTGCCCAGATGCAATACTTTGAAATCATCCTTTACTATTCTTTTATATCCTTCAATCAATCTATCAGCCAATTCAGGGACTTAAACTCCCAAATGTATTCTGAATCTGACCATGTCAGCTAACACTTCCCACCGAGATTCCTCTTGTCTCCATGCTTTCAGCTTTGTACTCCTATAATTTATTATCATTTAAAATATTGTCCTTCACTTATTAATACTTCATATCAACAAGGGGTTTACCAGCAAGGTTATAACAAAGTCCAGTTTCTGAATAGGTTAGTTCCCAGTAATCTCCTTAACCTCCGTATCTAACCCTCTGTCCTTTTATGAGTCTAGTCCTCCCTGTGTGGTGAAATTGATGTTTAGTGGGTACCCCCAATCCTAGAACAGAGCCTAACACATACGTAGTAGATTTTCAATAAATATCTTTTGAATGGGCATATAACTTAATGAATAAATGCTACTGCCACTGCTAAATCTGTTACATGGTGAACTGTGTCTGCCATCCGTACTCTTTTTGTTATGCAACAAACTATTCAACATTTATGCTAATGAGAGTGCCAATGTAAATTCTCAAGGTTAATAAAAGTTGATTCATTTCTTATTTCTAGATTTAAAATATACATGGATTAACATTCCAAGAATAAAATAAATGTCCTTAAGTCCATATTGATATAAATAAATGATTAAATAAATAAATGGGAGAAAAGGGACAACTTTTCCCCATGGAAGCATTCCAATCCATACACATAGAAGGATTGAGGGAAATAGAAAAATCTCTGTAATGCTTGTTACAGGAAAGATTTGCTGGTGGATGCTAAAAAGAAACAAGATAATTATGTAGTTTTAATGCATATTCCTTATATTTATTAATTGAAAAGGGAACAATAATAATTTTACAGTGGAATTTCCTGGTAGATACTCTCTCAAGTGTTCAAAGATTATCATCACAAATAATAAACCATATTGACACCATATATCCCCTGATACGATGTTCTAAGAACACATGACTTCTGTGTTATTCTTTTTCCCACATGTGTAACCTCAATTTAATCATAAAAAATATCACCTAAACCCAAATTAATTGGAATTCTTCCTAATACCCAAATGTTTACTCTTCACAAGTGTCACGGTCATGAAAGAAAAGAAAAATCTACAGAGCTATCGTCCATTGGAGAAAACCAAGGAGACATCTATAACAGATAAAGAATATAAGTTTTAAAAAACTGATGAAATTCAAATAAAGCAGTTAGCTAATAGAATTGTCCTAACAAAGATAGTTTTGATAACTCTACTGTAATTATACAGATGTTAACATTAAGAGACACTTTGTCAAAGAAGTATGGGAACTCTGTATTGTTTTTGCTACTCTTTTTTCTGTCTAAAACTGTTACAAAATATAACATTTTAAAAATTAAATACAATACAAATTATAGTATTTTCTTCTTGCCCTACTACAGTATGCTGAAGTGTGCCTATCCACCTTTAGAGGCAAACTCCACCTGGCAGCGAAGCACAAATATCACCTTTAATAATTAGCTGGGTTGCTGTAAAGGCAAGTATTTTCACTTTACAATAAATTCCTTTGTTTTTTAAGTTAAATTGCATTTCATAAATTCTCTAGCCTGTTCATAGAAAAATACATAATTGTTTAGAAATTTAGTGTGCGATTTAAGCCAGTTCAAACAATTTTAATTCATTTCTCTTGCCTAAAATGAACTAGTAGCATTAGGGAGTCTATATCTTCATGTGAATCTTTCACACAGTATTGTTTATCGTGTTCTTAAAATTCATCTGTACATGAATTTATATTGAGAATTTTTAGTAAACAGTTTCTTGAAAATAAAGTCATGAAATCAGCAAATAAAGGTAGGAACCAAAGGTAAACACAGTTAAAAGACTTTCAAAAATAAATAATGTATATGAATCGCTAGAAAAAATAATGTTGAAAAGGTTAAAATAGGTGAGTACAAATATAATTTTCATCAGTGAAATGACAGTAAAAATAATTATTTGAGATTTACTTCTTTAAAATTCATCCCTTTCCTAAGAGTTGCTTTTTTCTCACTTTGCCTGGATTTGTGTTTCTATAGCAAAAGCATAATGATTTTCATGCCAAGCCCTAAAACAGACATGTAAACACACAAGCAACTACCAGTACATGTTTCCATAGGTGCTCTCTATTAATTGTAATTTTCTATGTAGCCAAAAGTTAAGATATATATATGAGAAACATATTTGATAGCAATACTTAAAATTACGGTATTTCTCATCTCATTAGCAAGAGAGGTATCGCTTCTCATTACCAAGTCGTGTAATCATGCCTTGAGCAGATATATGTAATATTTTCTGCTCTGCTCTAAATAGAACCAATTCACTCTATGTTTTAGAACAATCACTAGCTCAGATGTGCACGAAAATTTAATTAATTAATTAAC
This sequence comes from Avahi laniger, assembly GCA_963575035.1. Classification (NCBI taxonomy): domain Eukaryota; kingdom Metazoa; phylum Chordata; class Mammalia; order Primates; family Indriidae; genus Avahi; species Avahi laniger. Next base: position 8,579 of record CAUYSK010051861.1, on the reverse strand, counting down.
TAATTATTTAATAAGTTATATTCAGCCCTAAAAGTCATTGCTGATGGGAAATTGAGCCTAACGCATTAATGTAGCTCTCTCTGACATTGCTCTGTCAGTTGCTATTGATTTGACTGCACTGGTTGATGCTGAGAGACCACTTCCCCTACCCACATGCTGTCTGACGGTCTGACAACTCTTTTGTTCCCCAGCCAAGCATGGTGTGGGTTTCTGAGACAAGGATGGGAGCCCTTGTGCCTTGGGCTAACTTGGATATATTACACAGGTGTGTTCTTTGAGATCTTGTCAACGGACTTGAACTCTCAAGTAGCTTGTGGCCTCAATGATCCGCCTTGCAGATTCTGTCTTCCCTCCTCTAACTTACATCATTGTCTCGAGGGCTCACTCCTTTGCTTCCACCTTCTGTTCTTCCTGAGAGAATTTATTTTATAGAAATTATGAAATGAGACACTGCATCAGGGAATTAATAAAAGTTGCTAACTGTTTGCATGAGGAGAGCAGAAGAGAAAATACAGAAAGTCAGGATCTTCACACTTCAGTAAGCACGAGAGAAGTGAAATCATTCAGGCCATCTAAGAAAAAAGAAAAGAAAAAAGAAAAAAACAATTAATAAACAAGTGGGCAACACGGACATAAGAGTCATCTCAATTCATACCTTAACTATTGAACTATACGATAATAATATAAAGTCTTCTCTAGTTAATGTAAGTGTAATAAACTAATATTATAACAAGAATACGTTTTGTATATTTCTCTTAGAAAATTCATGTTTTTCTACCTTTCTACCTTTTTTCAATCCCATACTTAAAACAATCTATCCTCCCTGATTTCTTTTTAAAATAAATTTTATTATTCATATTTAAGGTATATGACATGATCCTATAGGATACATATAGAATATAATATTTAAAATGGTTACTATAGGGAAAAACTAACATATCCATTATTTCACATAGTTATCATTTTATTTTGTAACAAGAGCAGCTGAACTCTACTCAGTTAGTGGAACTTCCTAACATGGTACAATTTTATTAACCATAGTCCTCATGCTGTACACTAGATTCCTGAACTTGTTCATCTTACAGATCTGCTACTTTGTATCTAAAACAGGATGGCCTAACAATGAAATAAATGTTAATAGTGAAAAAAAAGATTTTTTAATCCAGGAGGTCTCAAACTAAGCAAAATATTAGAATCCCCTGGGAAATTTTAATAATTCCAGTTGTTAAGCCATACTCCAGAAATATTAACTCAGAATCTCTAAAAATGGTTACCATTCTTTTGTAAGCGAACAGAATAGTTTCCATCCCTTAATTTCACTGAAGATCATTAAATCATAAAATACTACTAGGCATTTGGAGTTGGAAGGCTTTAGAAAACACATTAATAATTTTTCACATATGTTAAACATTTAATGTTGATGGATCAATAAATTATTGATAACGTCTCAAGCCTTGCTTTGATACTTAACAAATTTATCAATTTCGATGAACATTCTTGAATGTACTTCCATTTCTTACTTGAGCAAAACCAGGAAATGTACCTTTCTATCAATCTTTAAAAATCACAAATTAACACTCTTTAAATGTCAAAGATTTCAAAGGCATTTTCAGAGATAAAAGTCTCTCTGGTAGAAGAATAGTACTTCATTCTATTCATTCATTCCATAAATGTAAAATGTGCCTACTGTGTGCCAGAAATAGTTTTCTAAGACTACCTGCTGTTATGCTAAAGACACTATAGATTTAATGCGTGCTCACTTGGAATATGGCAGAAATATTTACCTATGATAATGAAAAATAACTTTTCATATCATTTGCACTAATATTATTTTTCTAGAAGTATAGTCTTTTTTCCAAAGGAAGATTATATGTGAATTTTTAACCTTGCCTGTGGTAAAAATTTGAAGACAAACAATAATACATGAACTGAAGCCAAATATGTCATCAATATTGATTTTGATCTTAAAATATGCAAAGGACTTCGAAAATACCATTGATTTATTGCCTGACTGTGTGCATTTTGTTTAAAACTACAATTGATTTTTAGGTTTGTATGGTTTGTTTAGAGACAAAGTATTAAAATGAGTATTCCAGAAAGAGAAAAAGATGAACATGCAAAGAAGAGAGTGTTTATAAAGGTCAAGAAATTCTGGATTATTCCACAATAATGTTTTTGCCATTCTGAAAGTCACCAGGAGGATTCCAGGGCTGGAAATTTTGTTAGTAGATATGTAGCAATCATCTTTTAAATTGGGAGATACTTCATTCACATCAGGAACTACATGTTTACTATTATTATATAGTTATGATTATGTGTTCTTGGTTATTTTCAGTAGATGCCAGGGTAGCAAGTATCAGAATCACTCCAAGAAATTAAGATATGTTTTCCAAGTCAACATTCTCTCGACTATTACTTCCCAGGAAGACAAGAGGCAAGGTTCTTTCTGGGCCTGAGTAATTAATAAATACGTAAAATAAATGAGGAGAAGAGTCAAATTAGTGCTAGACATGCCTTACATCTGAAGTTTTTCTTTCATTTGCAACATTCAGTACTGAATCAGGTGATTCCAGAAAACCTTGTAAAAATCATTAAGCTTCCCAGGAATGAAATTGGCCCAGATAACATCAATGTGACCCCATGTCTTATCTTTACTCATATATCAGGAATTCTCCAAACTTCTGGGAGAATATTGTGTAGAGGACACAATCAAGTGGCAAATTAGTGACACAATAAGTGTCGCATTGACATATTCTTAAAAAGTATTGCAAAACTTTCTTTGGCTACCAATTGTTTAATGATTTCTATTCTATGCTGCCAGAGAAAAGCTCGAGGAACAAAGGTGATTATAATAAACATTATATGTATGGAGAGAAATGTCATTTATAGCATAAAGTAGTGTACAAGATGATCTTAGCAGTCATTATAACTTGAAGATAAGGGAGATTATTTATCGAACATGCTCTCACTTTAATTGTGCAACCTTTGCCTTCCTTAGGAGTTATACAAGTAGAATACATTCCCGTGGACAGGACCTTTCAACTACAGCTTCTTTGTTACAGAGATCCAAGGAATTCGTACCTACCATTACGATGCACCTGAAGAAAGCAATGAGCCAACAAGAGATCGAAATCATGTGACACATTAAGTGATTGCCCAAAACAACATTCATAGAAATATAAATATGAATTTATGATAAGTTGCCTAAGCTCTTTATCATGAAACCCATTATATGGATAAGCCTAAAAATCAATTCTATTAGTAAAATCTAGTCTTTGTAATATTACAACTAATAATAAAAATGCACTATGCAATTAAAGGTAAGTTATTTTTCTCAACACTGTGAGTGTGTGTATGTGTGTGTGCGTATTTCACATATGCATTCTCTCCAAGTTATAGTACAAATTATATTTTCTTTTGCAAATATCTCTAGTGGAAATAAGCAATATAATTTCAACATCAAAAAACTGGCTTTTGAGTCCTGGAAAACCCAAAAAGAAAATACTGTTTTGAGTATTTTTAAAATTAAATTAGTTTAGGAGAATTTTGAATATCTTAGAACTATAAGGCTTATACATGGACTTAATACAGAATACTCTATGGATTTAAAAATATAACAAAAATAGAAATGTCAGAATTATGTGCTCAGAAGAAAAACATTTAAGCAAAACTTATGAGCATTTCTAAATTCAAAAAATCAAGAGAGATGGGGGGAAAGAGAATAAATACTTTGGAGACACTTATTGTAAAACTGCAAAAATGTAATAGGCCAAAATATATTTTTATATGTAAATACATATATATAATATTATACATGGATATGGGTAAAATAATATATCTATAATTTCATTTTAAGAAGAAGCATTACTCTCTGATAAGGTTTGAAAGATAGTATTGTCTGGGGCCTTTAAAAAACTATATGGAATTCAATTGGAATCTGAGCTCCATGAAAACAGATATGTGACTGATAATGTATGAGGAATTCAATATTTCATTAATTAACAAATATATATAGTCCATGCCCAGAAACCAGGGTTTCTGCTTGTCCAGGGGAATAATTCACATAGATTTCCTCTTTTCTTTTTTTTTTTTTTTTGGTGTTTTGCATTTTTTTATGTTTTATTTTATTTTTTTTTAATTTCAGCATATTATGGGGGTACAGATGTTTTGGTTACATGGATTGCTTTTGTACTGCTTGAGTCAACATTATAAAGGTGCCTGTCCCCCAGATAGTGTACATTGTACCCGTTAGGTATGATTTTCCCATCCCCTCCTGTCCCCTTCCACCTACATGATTTCCCTTGAGTTTTACTTCCATCTAAGCACATGACTACTGATCAGTTAGTTCCAATTTAATAGTGAGTACATGTGGTGTTTGTTTTTCTATTCTTGTGATATTTTACTTAGGAGGATGGTGTCCAGTTCTATCCACATTGTTGCAAAAGGTATTAATTCATATTTTATGGCTGAGTAGTACTCCATGGTATACATATACCACATTTTATTAATCCACTCATGAATGTGTGGACACTTGGGTTGATTCTTAACTTAGAACACCAAAGTATTGCCCAATAATGGCCCCTTAGGAATGGTTTTAATGAATAGATGCCATGAATTTCTAATTAGAATATAATGTGTTTTTATATTTTTTGTTGCTTCTAATGTATTTTAAAGCTTTTTCCACACTTGGGTAAAATTTTTCCCATGTAATTGTATTTACATTATTGCCTAAGTTAAGCCTTTTATATGCATTGTGAAAAATCAATTTTTATTTTTAGTGCCATAACTACGTGATTTTAGGTTACTGAAGTTCAAAATGAATCTTCCTTAGAAATGTCTGTATGTCATTCCAAATTAGAAGAAATGATAATTTTTTCTTTTTCATTCTTTTAGTTGTTAGTTACCACCAGGACCTTATCTCATTGGAATGAAAAATTATCGACCAGCAAGAACTTATATATCAAAATAAATTCAGGAAAAAGCTGCTATAAGTTTGCTGAGAATATAAAGGGATTCAAATAGAAATCTTTTCTCTTAAGAAGATGTATGTATTTTCTCAAACATATTTTAATATTTTAGTATTTCTAGAATCTGAATGAGTCTTTGATTATAATTTTGCCAAACACAAATAAATTTCTTTTATCCCTTAAAAAGAAAGATATGGAGATATTTAATCAATTTTATGCAGTAAATTTTTTTTCTTTTACTTTTAGCAAGCTAGAAAAAGAAAGCCTGAATTATCAAATAACTAGATATTAATCAACAAGTTCTAGACAGGTATCTCTCCATTAGAGAGAAGCAGTATGTAGGGACTTCAAGAAGATAATTTGGCATTATAGCCATGTTAGAATTGACTAAAAAATGGTTGATGGGTGTATTCCACAACTGTAATGAAATAGTAGCAGACATTTTAATATTTTTGCTGTCCATAAGAAATATTGAAAAAATATAATTATGAAAATCCATTAAAACAAATATATAAATATTAATTATATTTTAATTGTGCTGTAATTGCTGAATTCACAATAGTTTAATCTTAATAGTCACAAGTATATTAGCACTTTCTAACATTTAACCTGAGACAATAGGAACAGATGATCTCTAAGGTTTTTTGAAGGTCTTGCATTCTGCAGTGACTGATTTGAGTGATATGCTAATATGGCCATATGTGGAAGGTATTGTGTTTCCAAGCAAACCACTTTTCTTTTTTCTCAAAATGAATGTATACTCTTCTCTGAGTTTATTCAACTTCACTAAGTTTACTTGGAATAAGAAGCATGAAAGGCATAAAAATATATTGAGGATTGAGACAAAAAATTATTTAGACAATTATCTAGTTCTAAGACATTCAATAATATAGTAAACATTAGCAGAAAAGTAAGGTCTGCAACAGAGGACATTCTTATAAAATGTGTGTCAAAACAATTTAGATATCACTGATAGTATCTTAAAATTGACAATTCCCCTCAAATACACACACTTTATTGCTGGATGAAAAGTTGAGAAAAAGGTGAGGTATTTGAATCACTAGAAGTAAAAAATCAGAGACCTATATTTTAGAAAAAATTATATCATTCTTTTTCATTATTTCTGGATCTTGGTGACTTTTCTGTTAGCCAGAGAAGTCAGTTGTTGTCTATTTTTTAGTGTATAATCATTTTATTATATGAAAACAATATTGTCAAAGTTGAGATCTGTTAATACAAATATAATACTAGTAATAAAATTAAAGGAATTTCTGACTCTTCTACTTAGGAAAAAAAATCTCCTAAAATCAAAAGTGATGCATTTGAGTAAATTAAAAGAATGCTAAGGTTTAGTTGCCAAAGAATAAAGCTTTTGAATGATTATTTTGTCATTGTTCTTCTGAGAAAATGAGAGCTGAAGTATGGACAAATAATACATTCAATCTTGTATTTTCTACTCTGCTCCAACAAGAGAAGAAATGCATTATTCCTCAAAACCTGTATTCATCTGATAGGAGATTTGGGTGGGGCAGGAGGAGAGAACAGTGTTGTGAGGATGTGAAAAAGACTCTCAGAGAGAGACTCCTTTTTACTACTCTTTTTTTTTTTTTTGTCTTTTTTGTGTATATACATCCAGGGTGGACACCCGTGGGGCAACTCCCCAGCACCTGGGTGCAGAAAAACTATAAATCAATAAGAAAACATTGACCACAGTGACTGACATAAAAACAGAACTCTATAATTTTTCATTCTTCCATTCAAAATTACTGCAATACTTTCAAATGCACTATCTTTTGCTTAAGTTTTAATAAAGTGATATCATAAATTAGAATAACACAGTTTTTAAAAACTCCCCCTGAGATGCCTTTAAAACAAATGGTGGAATTGGGATGTTCCTATCGCAAAGAAATGATTGAGGTGATGGATACCTCAACTACTCCAATTTGATTATTACACATTGTATGCCTGCCAAAACATCACATATACCCCATAAATATACAGAACTATTATGTACTCATAATAATTAAAAATAAAATATTTTTAAAAGATTAATAATTACCAGATATTATGGTATATGAAATCATTAACACTTATTATAAACCTGACAATGCAATAAGGAATCTTCCAAGTCTATGATCTTATGAGAATATCATGTTATCACATTCATAGAGGATAAATAAAACAACTTTAATAGAAAATACTTTGTAAAATATAGTTATTTCTTTCTTAATCATTCCTTAATAGAGGAATAGTGGGAGAGTGGTTTAGGCCCACTTCAGGGCCTAATCTTTGAAACAGAGTCACAGGTAAAATCTTTACTCAATTTGGCACCAGAGACAAATAACAAAAAAGTTTGTGATGCAATCTGCACTTGACAATGTGGTTCCTAGCTGGGTCTTAAATATATGTTGCATTCAGTTGTTGAAATGTCCCTGTGTCACCAAGGGTCATTTTCTATACTCAAAAGTAATATATTTTATTTTTTAATTTTTTATTTTATTTCAGAATATTACGGAGGTAAAAACATTTTGGTTACATAAATTGATTTTGTACCATTTTAATCCAGTTTATAAGTGTGATAATTGCACAAAATTAAGAAGCTAAATTTTTCACCTGATTATGCCATCAAAATAGAGTAGGGGGAGATCAGGCAAAAGGCAGTTTTCCAAGATACTTTTTAAGAATCTTACATTTCTAAAACTCATCGCAGGAGAATTCTTTGTCGGCCTTCTCAGAAAGCGGAACCATACTTCTTTCTAATTATTCATTAGAAGATGGAAGGAACCCAACTCATTTACGCAGACTGCTTAGATGCTGAAGGTCAGTTAGTTTGCATATTAGTTTTCAATGTCTGTCATAACAAAATGCTACAGACTTGGTGGCTTAAACAACAGAAATTTATTTACTCACAATTCTGAAGGCTAGAAGTCCAAGGTCAAAGTGTCTGCAGGTATAGTTTCTCCTGAGGTCTTTCTCCAGGGCTTGCAGATGGCTGTCTTCTCACCATATCTTCGCACGGTCTCTCCCCTGGGTGAATGCATTCCTACTGTCTGTCTCTCTGTGTGTTCTAATCTCCTCTTTATATAAGGACACCAGTCACATTGTATTAGGACCCCACCCTAAGAGCCCTATCTCCAAATTCAGTCATATTTTGAGGTGTTAATTGTTAAGGATTCAATATATGAATATGGGTGACAGGCAATTCAGCCCACAACAGTTCATAAGAAGGAATGTCCAAGTCATTAAAAGAGTCCAGGACTATCAAAAGGCTTTGTGTGACTCAGGAAGAACTCCTTTTCCCCCCCTCATGCATAGCTTAAATATCCGCCCAATCCAAGAAATAACTCTTCTTGAAAAATGAGATTTGGAAGTTGTAAAGAATGTCATCTTGAAAAAATAAAAATTGTAATGTCTTTATTGACTCAACCAAAGGAAAACATCTCACATCCTGGCAAAAAAAGCTTTTTATTCTAAACAGAAATATAAAGGGAGAACCACACTATGTATTTAAAACTTGGAAAAAATAGTTATCATTATACTTTTCTATCATCATATATAGATCCAATGAAAACTCTCAGAAACATCTAAAGATAAGCATACTCATTCTGTAAC